>LKNJ01001932.1:0-75575 GCA_002120245.1 Maccullochella peelii
GTGTATGTATGGATGTGTATATGTATGTATGGATGTGTGTATGTATGGATGTGTGTATGTATGGATGTGTACGTGTGTGTATGGATGTGTATATGTATGTATGTGTACATGTGCGTGTATGGATGTGTACATGTGTGTGTATGTATATATGTGCATGTATATATGTGTGTGTGTATGTATATATGTGTATGTGTATATGTGTGTGTGTATGTATATATGTGTATGTGTATATGTGTGTGTGTGTATGTATATATGTGTATGTGTATGTATGTATGTATGTATATGTATGTATATATGTATGAATATAATGAGTATAATCTCTAGCTGTCCTACTGGTATATTACAATATGTCAATTTCCCCTTTTCACATTATATTGGAACAATACTGTAGCATAGCCTGCATACTGTTAGTCTATCATTTCCAGTTCTAGGAATAAGTTCTTATGTGCATTGAAAACCTTCTAATACTGCTCATGAATAATAGTCATACCAATATATATTTACATTTGTAAGTTTTTTTTGAAAGATAAGACAAGTCTAAATGCGCTTCCTGAACATCTATGGGTACTTCCTCACTCATTTCTTTACTCCTCCATTACCCTCCCTAAAGCCTCAATTTCTGCAAAAGGCCAAGCTTGTCATTATGTAAGGAATGTTAATTTCCCCTCTGAAATGGCAAATTATTGTATGAAACATTGCATTTAAAATGCTGATTTATCAAGGCCACAAGAGGAAGAGAAAGATGGAAGGAAAAGAGAAGAGCAAGAGAGTATGTGTGCAGACCATTTAAGACATGCCAAATAAGTCTAACCCATTTGTGCAGTGTAGATAAAATAGATTACATTTAAGCTCTGCAATGTAAGGAATTTCTTGAGGCACTCAAAATTAGAAATAGAAAATAAAAAAATGCTGGTGGGTGAAAGATAAATTAAGAATTGATCACATTAATTTGACTTCTATGCACTTTGCAGTGCATAGTTTTTAGCCAACTTCGTGGGTCTCAAATTAGGCCAAGACTTTTTCATATGTGGCATCAGCGTAATCTTGTTCAGTATATCTCTGCAGGACTCCCAATATGGTGAGATATGGGGTTTATCTGTAAGGCAGCCTCTGCGCGGCCTGTTGTTGAAGACCCCTTTGGAGGGTTTACAATGGGTGCCAAATACAGAAAAAAATCTTTTGGTAACCAGCCTCTACTCTTTGTAGTCCTTTTTTTTTTTAAGATCTCTATCTCTGGGAAACCTCTTTGAAAACTGCATGCAGCTCACAGAAGATAGCAAAAAGAAAAAACGCAACTTTTAAAAATCCAATACTATTGACAACATTTTCTCTCAAAAATGTTAGGGCCCCAGAGGTTCAGTTACCGCTCCATACAGAGAATAACCTCTCACCATTAGCCATGCTGGGCCACTGCATCTGTCTGTCCCCTACCTGAGAAGAGGACTGAGGAGTCCCATTGCAGAGTGGGATGTGACCTACTCCACAAAGGCCCTCAGCACCACATGTGGAGCCCCGCTTGACACAAGAAACATATGAGAGAATAGTTACCTGGGGTCTCACAGCATGAAGGGACACTTTGAAGACCAATGTCCAGACTGAATAATGTGAAGTCTCTAGACGATTATTATCTTCTTTATGACTTTCTCATGAGGTCCTTTCTTTATCATCCTTTTTGAGGCTGCTTTGGAAGTTTTTCTTTAACTGAGCTTACTCATTTTTTCTTTTTCTGTCTTTAAATCTAACCATCCATTGATTACTTATTTATCTGTCCGTTTGACAGAATGAGATCTACCTATCTCATTCTGTCCTCCATATTCCGTACAGACAATCATCATTAAAAATGTATGTATGAATTTTCCAAATTTAGGTTTCTGTTGCAAAATAAACAGCATATCGCCTTGAGCTCTACTGCAAACCTCTCTGAATGAGATGTAGGTTGAGAAGAGTTTATTGAGCCAGCCATGGTCATAAAAAAAGTATTTATTCTTGCATTCCTTTGATCTTTCATTACACCAGTCTTTTTCATTGTGGTGTTAAGGGTTCATACGGTTTTGCTAGTGCAGAAACACACACTTGTCATACTGTCAAGTATTATGTGGCCCGATAGAAAAAGAGATTAAATGTGTCTACACTTCACTGTATATGTCTTTTCTACCTTTGACTCTTAATTTGTTGTGGCAGAGAAAGTAGAGAAATAGCTGCTAGCGTGCGTGCGTGCGTGCACTGGTCCACATGTACAGTAGGCAGGGCATTACAGGGCTCATTACAGCAGCTGATGAATAGATTTCTGCTTGGGTGGAAGAGGAGACAGTGGTGGTTTCCGCCTGAGGATGTTCCTTCCCAAAGAGCAGGTGGGACTCCAGGACGCAGACTCTCAGAGCTCCGAACACTTCCCCAGGTAGCTGATGATGGCCTCCAACTAGGCAAACACCCGTTCATCATGATAAACCCGCTGGCAAACCGATAGAGCACTGGGACAATATTTGGAAAGCGTTATTCTAGATAGTCTGTGCTTTGTATGTGTGTGTGAGAGAGAGTGCTCATTGTGTATGCATGTTTTCCAATGGGCTGCTTCTTTTTTTTTTTTTTTTTTTTTAAAAAGCTGTGTGTGTGTGTGTGTTTCCCAGAGGGCTGCTGTATGCATTGGTGCTGTTTGGTCAATAACTCATCTCAGTGGAGAAGATGCAGCTGTAGATTTACATTCCCCTTCTTGATGTCAATGGCACTATAATTCTTAGCTTTTAGGAATCCATATTTACAGTGTGATGCAAAGACAAGATGTATATAAAGTTTAGGTACACTGTAGACATCCCACTTTTTACATTGATTCTTTACTATGTCAACATTTTTAACCATGTTTGAGTGTTTTAGGCCAAAGTTCCCAACATAATTTGTAGCAGGAAGTGAAACATCTTACATCAACTAGTCTTTTGCTTTATTGGGTTATATTAAGGCTACTCACTTTTGAGGGTTTGGTTTCTAATAAGTTAAGTCATGTCAAGTTTATTTGTGTAGTTTACTTAACGTTTCTGTATTTGTATTTGTGTAGTAGATAAATATCAATAAACTGAGGCTGAGATGAGATAAAATTACAAACCGTAATGTTGGGGTACATGCATGCATCGTTTCTTGTGCGTGGGTATGCAATCTGAATCCCACACAAAAAAGGCTGACTCCATGAGTAATAATGATGACTACTATATAGCGAGGTAATTACAGTATGTAAATATATTGAATGGCTATTGCTGAAAAAAATGCAGCTCATAAATAATTACAAAAACAGGGTTTGATTTAATGAAAATCTTAATAATTATGACTTATTATTATGATAAAAACAATGGTTATTTCACTAGCAGTCAACACCTACAGCACAGACTCAACCAATTAAACAGTCTCCATTTTAGCCAAAACCAGACAGCAGTTGCAAAATGCCCACATACCACATCAATCCCATATCACACCAAGATCATGGGTTGAATTGCGTAAACCTGTGCTTATTTTCTTTACTATGCCCCTGGATGCAATGTCTCAGGTAGTTGAATCTTAAACAGTAGGACAGAATTTGAAGAGGTTGGGGGTTGCTTCTCCCTCTTCATATTCTCAATAAACAATGGTTTTGTGTTAGTGTTGCCACAGGAGCTGACCCCCTGCATGAGGTTATCGCTTGAGGTTGTTGTTCTGTAAGCTGTAACTCATGTCTATCAGAACAGGTCACTTATTTCAATATTCAATCCTTAAGTTTCCTAAAAAATACATTTGAATGTCTGCCATAGATTTTTTCCTTTTTTTTTTTTTTTTTAATAATACAGTTTTTCTTGAATTTCAAGAAAGCTTGTTTGTTTGTGTCTGTGTTTTATTGTCGAAGTCCATCCCTTTGTGTTTTTTGTTGGTATTATTTATTCAGACAGTGGGGAAGACAAAGCTGTGGGAGGATTAAATCTTAGGTCAGCAGGGAAACATTTTTTTTCCCCCCAAAGGGCTCTTACCCATTCGACTCTCTCTGGGCATTACATCAAAAATGACTTGTTCAGATGGATATGTTTTGAAGGATACTGTTGTCTTAATATTCCTCCCAGTTTCTTCCCCATCTCAACTCGGGGCTTTCAATGAACAAATAACAGTGGTGGTATTATAGGATAGTAGCTGGCTCTCCACATGATGAAAACACTGAGACTTGACTTTGATGTTCTAAGCCTTTGTGTGGTTCACGTGTGTGTGTGTGTGTAGGCTTGTGTTTGTATGTTCACTAGGTATTAAAACCATCTCGTCCTATTTCATTGCTGTTATGCCTGTCTGTTTCCAGTCTCACTCTCTGCAGTTTTGATTCCCAAAGTATAGCAGTGTGACATTTGAAAGACTTCCATTATAATTAATGTTTTATGAAAGTCATTATGCAGTGAGAGGGTACAGTAATAGTATTGGGTTAATGTTACTTTTAGATTCATATTTCTTCTGGATGTGTGATATTTTAAAAGCGAAGCTACTTTGGCAAATTTATTCTTACTCATCTAATGGTGGCTGATTTCTAAGAAGGATGGCAGCTGTGACAGGTCCAATTCACTTTGTCCTTCTCAAAGTACATATATATATTTTTTTGTCCTTTGCAGGGAACGACATATACGCATATTGTAACATTGGCAAGACTCTGATTCCACATCTGTAACCTTAGCCCAGCATGATGAACTAGTCTGCGCTTTCTGCTGTAATGACTGAATCAGAGAAGCTGAACCTTGGCATAATTTGACTGTGCTTTGAATTAGTTAGTAGGCACTTCATCTTAACTTTAAGTTTGCCCTCAGCTCATGTTGTTACGCGTGCTCTTTCAACCATTGCGCTGTGGGATTGTTTCCTGTATTTGGTCCAGATTGGAAAAAGACCAAAACCTTCAGTTTTTGTTGACTCAGTACAATCATTTGGTGTCATCCAAGTTCAAATGACATTGTTTTCACCTGCCTAAATGAACCAGAAAAAAAGGAATAAACATTCTGGAATAGGCCCATAAAATGTGCCCTTTAAGTCAAGCCTGTAAAAGTAAATAGTCTTGCTTGCTAATGGTTATTGGTAATGTGTTGCCACCCTCTAATTTTAGTTCTGTCACCACTGGCAGCGTAGTCCCCTCCCAGTACAAAGGCCTGCTGTCACGCCACCCGGTCCCCAACAGTGAAATGACCTTCCAACTCCAGTAAAACTGCAACGTCACACCCCATCCGCCACTGTAGGACTGAAAAGTTTTCAAAAAGCAGCTCATATCGCCATCACCAACCACAAGCTACATCATATCCTCTTTCTGCTTCAAACTCTTAATTGCTCCTAATAAATCTATTCCTTTCCTTACTACTTGTTTTGCTTCTTTATTAGTTCATCATTCTGTGGTCACAAGAGTTAGGAGAATTTACTAAGGCTCACATTTTCTTATTAATGGTTGTTTGTAATTTGGTGAACAAGTACTGTTGCTTTCACTGTAATCACTGTTTCTAATCACTGTGCACTAATTAGAAATCTTGTCCTTATATGCAAAACATAAAAATGGAAAAACTCCAAAATAAGATGAAAGCGACATGAAACTCTTGTCAAGCAAAGCATAGTACAAAAGTACTACAAAATAAAATAATAAAGCACTGTTTCTTTTCAATTTTTCACTTAAAGTAATTGATAATCTCTTGGTTTCTAGAAGTTACTTCCCCAGAATCAATTATGGCTGTGACCATAAGCAGACACTGATTGTGTTTACAGACGGCTGTTTAAGAAAAGCATTAACCCGTCAAAGAAATTACTCCAAAATATTACATGTGGGAGTCGGGACACTCTCATTATCACTGCCATCTTTTCAGAGTTACTGCTATCTGTACGTTCCTCCTGGGCCAAAAGGTGCTCCCTTTCCTTTAATAGCTGACAATCTTGAGCCTGAATTGTGCATGGAAAATGAGCTTGAAAGCACCATTTGATGACATTTAGTATTAATGTTTCCTTGGAAGGCATTAGATCTGCGATTCTTGGACAGATCAATCTGCATGTATTCAAGGCAATTATATGGTAATTTAAGAGGGAAGCCTTGCATTCATGAATACTGCTCATCAATCACAATGCCACATTTAAAATTCAGATTCTTGCACTGTAGAAGAACATGTGATGCAGATGGCCTACTTACAAAGTGCATGGCTGTCCACACAAGCATGGATTAAACTGGTGAAGTCTTGAGAGGTGTACAGAGTTAACTCAAATAAAGACATGTACTTTTTGGGACTCCAACTCATCACTTGTGCTGTTCTATCTTTCTTGTTATGATTCAGGACTTAATGTTTAAGGAAAGATGTATCTGAAGTGTCCAATAGTATATCCCTGAAATTTGGAAAAGGCCACTTGCTTCAAAAGCTGACTGACATAATTGAAACAAGTTTTATTTCATTTTCTTTGGAGAGTAGGTGCTATTTCAGAAGACTTTGCTCCCTACAAAGTTGGTAATGGTTAAGATCGAGAAATTAAAAGAAAAATGAAGAGGTATATATTTTCTTCAAATTCCTCATTTGCTGTAAATGCACAAAATTGCCGTGCTTTTCTTTACTCCTTTTGAGGAGGGAAATAAAGAAGAAAAACCAATAAAAATTCCATCACAAATAAAGAAATAAGCACTTAATTGAAGAAAAGAACAGCGGTCAAAGGCAGTTCACATATAATTACCTACCATTTAGTTTAACTGCTACAGCTTCTCATTTCTCACTTTTAAGGCAATTATGGTTTCCTTTTATCACACAGCATATTGCATGTTTAAAGAAGATGATTTTAGTTTCTATTCTGTGCCAATTTAAGAGTTATTTTTTTAAGTCCACTTATAGCAACCTGTACAGCTACATAAATCTCATCCACACTTGTTCAAACTGATCTAAAAAAGATTACTGAACAACATGCATGTAGTGTGGTTGTTAGAGAGTTATCACTGTAAGCTGAGTGATATTTCAGGCTTCCACAGTCACACTGTTGTTTCTGAGCCCTGAACACAGACGGCCACTAAACATGATGCTGGACGCAAACAATTAACCCAAGATTGATGTCAGTTTCCCCAACAAAGTGGGATTGAAACTGTTTACCTGGGCTGTAAATTAGATCTTGGGCATGACAACTGGCAGCATTTAGAATGGATCACCAGGTGCCCAGACAGCTGTGTGATTCCTTTAAGGGTTAGAGCAGTGTGTTAGTGTATCTGCATACATGGTGCACATGCATACAAATTTACATGTGTGTCTGTGTGTGCTTGTGTACAGTGATGTGTATATGAGTGGCTTGCATTATTTACAAGAAGCCACTGAGAATGGTTCTTCCAGCAGCCTTGTTACTAAAGCAGATGGAATTTGGGGAAGGGGCAACAGGATGAAGAAATAGCAGAGGGAGGTGCAGGAAGGAAAGCAACAGGACAGGACCACACAGAGAAACAATGGAAAAGTCTAAGTGTGTCTCATCCTGATCAAATTATTAAGTGGCTGCAGTAGCAGCAGCAGTCGCAGGCATATGCCCAATCATGGACGAGCACTGCAGCACTCCGAGGAGAAAGAAATCACTCATGCTTTAGTAATGGAAATTAGAGGTGGGAGGGACACGGATAAATAGAGAGATGCTGTGAAAGGAATGTGTGTTTGTTTTCATAGGTCTGATTTCATAGGTCTCTCATCTGTTAAAGTGGCACTCGATCAAAAGCAAACAAACAAAAGCTGATTTATTATCTATCTCATTTCACAGGCGTCCCAAAACCTGTAAACACTGTTGCACATTTCCATTTTGACTACACATTTATTAAAAGTCAGTTTTATTTTGTTTTATTTTGTCCTCCACTGATATCATTGAAGGATATAGTTACTTTTTGTAGTGGTAATTGAATTTCACTGTAGTTTAAAAGATTGTGTACCTATTGTATTATTCAGAGGTGTCCTGAATAATGTGTCTGATAGATTGTTTTAACACAGTGAATTGTGACTTTGTAGTCAAACAGTCAACCAAATTGGTATCGCAGAAACTGATATTGAGGAGGATGGAGGATTCATTGTTAATGTACTGCCTGCATCTTTAATAGCTCGCATCTCTGGACTTTGTGGCCTTTTGAACATGGACAATTTTTCTTTTTAACCTTTATTTATCATTACACTCCCCCCCGGGAAGTGCTCGGTACAATCTCAGTCGAATCCACTGAACAGCTCCAGTGGAACAGGTGGGTGGTTAAGCACTTTGCACAAGGACACCTTGACAGCACTGCTTTTGAAGAATGGAGGGAGTATTACTCATTACAGTATGTCCTGCAACCAACCAATTTTTCCTGCTCTGTCGAGGGACGTTAAACTGAGAGAAACCTTCTCGTCACAATCTTGTTTCTCATTCGGTCTCCTGCCCAGCTTTTCCCAGTCAGGCTTGGGATTCACTCCAGCAGCCTTATTTGTATAACCTTAGTTCTCCTGCCACTTTGACCATGTTTTTATAAACATACTGACTTTTACCAAGTCAGTATGTTTATAAAAACCAAGGTGATATTCAGGCTGAATCACTCTTAAGCAGCATTAGCAGAGTGGAGTTATCATCATAGCAATACTTCATATGGCTAACACAACACATTAACCTGACATATGTCTCTGGTCATTGCGAAGGAGCCCCCCAAACTCTGCTACAAATCACATCCAACCAGTACAAGTTTTTGAAGGATATAGATAGTATGTTTTGTTAGATCAAAGCTGCCAACTTTTATAGAGCCAAACATTTCTCCAATTATTTTCCTCTTGTTAGGTCAGGCAAGCCTCTCAAACTGCATATAAACTATCATGGGACACTAAAACTCTCCATGCAAACCCAGACTCAAGCAATTCTAGGGTCAGGTTTTACTGCAACTTTTACAGACTGCTCCCCTAGAAGCAGTTTATAAATGACCCATGATAGGGGTGGCCAACAACACAGACGGGTTGACGTGCAGATCTTACCCTGCTACAGTTGTAATCCTCAAACATCAGCCCCATTTGGAGCTTTTGTCTGCCCACTTTATAATAAAGAAGTTTTCTATTGTCCTTTTGGGCTCATTTGAGGAGATACAGAAGGCTCCTTTCAACTCCTGTAGCTTTGCGTGAATAACCTGATTTTGTTACTTCTAGCTTGAGATGGCATCAAACACATGTATTCATTTGTACTAAAATGTTATACAGCCCAGTTTACAATGAATTAGTAGAGAACTGTACTACTGATTAACCCAAAACTTTCCAGATTACTTGGTTGTCAAATATTTTGGTCATGCCACAGCTATGACACTGTTTTATGTCTGTTCATGGAGCTCGCCACTCCCAATCTTTGTCATCCTAGCCATGATTGCTCTCTCTGCTCCTACTAGCAACCAGTTCTTGTCCAAACAAAAAGATGCAGAAATGCAATCAAATGCATCGCTTCCGGTGGCAGACGATTATTGTGTGCGATGGCTGGGTGGAGGCTGAATAACTGTTGTGTCACAGGGTAATGGAGATTAGCAATGATAACATGTTGTAGCTGTACTTCTCCCTTACACTCCAGAGATAATGGCAGGGAACCTTATGTTTATTGGCATGAAAATGTTTCATACAGTTATTTTAGAGGTCTAGCTTGTGCATTACTGTCATGTGGTCACCTACTGGTGGACTCTGAGTTGTCCTGATCTAACCTTCCTTGTTTGGAAACACCTGTTTCCTGGCACTGACAATATTACCTCCCCTTGATTTCAGCCCTGTGTGTCTGTGTGTGTCATTTCTAATGAGGTTAGACTACAGTACATCTTCTACAGTGTTTTTACTGTGCTTTGCTTTAGCTACCGCTGTTAGCAAATCCACTCATTTAGTGGGACGAGAGGCTTCTCTGCAGGAAGCTAAATTGATATGCAACTAAATTACACATTTGACTTCACATCTCATGTAAAATATGGTTCAAGAGGCAGAGTACTGCCAATTAGGTTTTAACTGGAGTCAGCAATTTTTTTTGTGATCTTATGAAATAAGATTTTCTCACTTTGTTGAACTCAACAACTTTTTTTCTCACTTCCTCCACTGCCTCATTTAACAAGTCTTTTACTCTAATTTTAAAATATTAAGTCTGTCCAACTGTGAACTTCACTTATTTGATTTAGCTGGCATAGTAAAATACCTGACACCCATCTGCTAAGGCATTTTAAATCTGATGGAAAAAGTGAAAATGAAATCGTTTTCCAAACCTCACACAACATTAATGTGATTATACAAAGGTTGGATACAGAGTAGAAAATGCATTGTGTCTTTTACAGTATCACTGAGTTCATCAGTTCATTCAACTGAGTGGATGAATAAATGAACAACATTTATTTTGAGCAAGAATATCGCAAATACTAAGTCGAGATAAGCAGACTTTTAATTTTCATTGTCACCTGCAACTAAAGCTTGTCTGATTAAGATGCTAATTTGATTAGAGCTGCTGAGAACACCCAAGTATCGGCAGTGAGTGTTGGATTAACATAATCTATAAATGTCTGTCTATGTAGGAAACTGGAAATTAGATCAAATTTGGAGCAGCTCTTTAATGCGATTTTTAGGGTGGCCCCGAAGGTCAAAACACAACGACATTTGACAAAACACAATGACATTTGACAAAACACGTTGTTTTGTCAAATGTTGTTGTGTTTTGACCTTCATGGCACTTAATTAAAGCAATATCAAGATGGATGCTGCAAAGAAAGGAAAGCTGACACAGACCTCAAATTTGCATTAATTAGGGAAAGGGAAACAAAATGTAGCAAGATTTACCTGTTCTTTCTATTTTATGTGAAACAATGGCCCCGTAGAAGTGCATTCACAAGACAAAATGACAGAAAACCACACTATGATAAATCATATGCGATGTGATGCACAGTACAGTAGATGATTCAATAAACTAATACATTTAACTTGAAATTTCATAGCATTACTTTCCAAAATGGCAAATAATACTCGTCTTATTGAGACTTTTGAACAGATAATGATTGATTATGTATTTCTGTTTCCCACCCCTAGAGACGATGGCTGTTAATCCACTGTTTGGGATAGTAATTGCTCTGATTTTCTTTCTTCATTATTCATTAATTGCTCCTTGTCAATTAATTATTCCAGATGATGAAAAAGCTCCACAGACACAAGAGTGTGCTGTAAACGCACATAATACCTCTGTATGTGGACACCAAAGCATCTCCCAAAACAAAGACTGCTCCCTGCTGCTGCAGTGTGAGCTACTGTAAGTGCCAGGATGCCACTAACCATTTTAATGAGACCTCTTTTCATACTTTCTCTCTGCCTGTAGTCATGCTGTAGGTTCAGAGAGAGTTGAATTTATGATATAATTACTCTTAGTGTGTCTGGTGGTATAATATTCCAAAATAAACACTGAAATAATTGTATCCCTGAATCCTGCACACAGTGGTAGAGGAAGTACACAGATTCTTTACTAAAGGATGAATACCATGATGCAAAAATACTATACACGTTATAAGAAATTCAAAGTTTTAATTAAGCAAAAGTAAGGTAAAAGTAAATCCAAAGTACTCATTGTGAAGAAGTGATTAGTGGTAGTATTTTAATGCTTTCAGATCAAAATAAGGGAAGGATAAGAGAGGGGAAGGAAAGGAAAGAAATCAGGAAGAAAGGGACGAAGAAGGAAGTAAAGAAAAATAAGGAAAGAAGAAAGGACAGATGGAAGGAAGGAAGAAAAGGAAGAAAGGACAGAAGGAAATGCGAAGAGAAGGAAGAATTAAAGTGAAAAAGTAACAAGGCTGCAACTAATGATTATTTTCATTATAAATCAACCTATCAATAATTGTTTCGATTAGTTGTTTAATCGATTTAATTTCAGAAAATAGTACTTTTTCCATTGTCCCTGAGTCCAAGGTGACATCTTCAAATTGTTAGTTTTGTCCAACCAACAGTCTAAAACCCAAACTGATGGTGGCGTCATATTTAGTGTACAGACAAGAGAGTGTCACCATCTAACACTCGGCAAAAAAAGCCAATAAGCGTATTTTCCAAAATGTCGTCTTTTCCTTTAAGTACCAGACAGGCGGTTTAGACATCCGCTTAGCGCTGTCTTGACAATGTACTCATCATTTATTTGTGAATCATAGAAAAAATAAAATTCTCCTTCCTGTGCCTCTACACTATCATGTGTTCAAGGTACTCTAACATATCTGCAATTAAGACAGAGTGCACAACAAATCACAAATATTAAATCACTCGAGAGTCTCGATATGCCCTAATTTGTCCCTTTAACATTGCTGTTGCTCTGACATTATTCTAGAGGAATTGAGCTTACCCACCATAACTCAGGGGGCTTTGGTAATTAAAGAAAGTACAGTGATGAACTGTGTTTCCCTAATGCTCTCAAATTAGTCACTGCTACAAGCAGGAGTACTCCAGGGTACACTGTGTTACACCATACTGTATTGTTCATGTGACCGACTGGCCTAAATCTGCTCCACTGCTTCCGTATATTTTAATCTGCTATGCCAGTTAATTATCCCATTTCATTCTTTTTTAGCTGTTTGTTCAAAATGTACCTGAACACGCAAATCTCATTTACACATGAAACATGGATTCTGAAAATTACTCACTCACATACATATATATCTATTCATTCAGTCATTCACACAGTGAAGGTTGGATCTTCTGTTGTATAGTAGCAATTAATTGCACGTCAATCACTCTGCACTGCACCAATAAACTTCCTAGGTGTCTTGTTCCTCAAACAGATCTATTTCTTCCTAATCAGTGTGAAAAGCAAAAGCCTGCATATAGATTACATTTTTTAATTTCAGTCTATTAGCAGTAACTTGCAGTGAACATGAAGACCTACTTTATGAACAAAGCTTAACCCACTCTCTCTTTCTGTCTGTCACTTTCCTCTGTCTCAAATATATTCTGCGAAGTGTAACGCAAGAAAAACACTACATCACTGGACTGGAGTGGAATTGTATTTGAGAATTGCATGGCACGGCATGCCATGAAATATACACATCGAAGCTCAGAGACAGCTCGTCTTGGATTTGTGCGTGGTGAGTGACAGTCTTTGGCATGAGGGGAGGGATATGGAGGCTTGGACCAGGATCCTGAGGGGCCAGAAAGTCAATGGGTTTTTAAATAGCTGTAGATCCAAGGCTTTTAAACATGTCATCCCAGTTGACAAGCTGTCGACTGAAGGACTGGCTCCCACTGTTATGAAATTATGTTGTATAAATTCATGAAGAGCACGGTTAGGAAAGGGTTGAATGGGGAAGGAAAAAAAAGAAAAAATATCACAACCAGTCTAAAAGCCACAATTCTTTTTTAGAAGCAAGTCTCTGAAGGGACACAGAGTTGAAATGGGGTCCATGTTTTTTAACTGCCCAGCCCCAGTGATAAATTTACCTGTTCTACGTTTGCACTGTGGTCATTTCTATAAATAGTCTGGAGGTGGAAAGGTCTGGAAAAACTCATAGTCCATCCAGGTCACCTCATTATTAATGGTAAACTACAACTTTGACAAAACACGTTTCTTGTATTTTTTTTTCTTTTGGTTTGACGGCTTCCTCCAACGGTGGCAGATGTGTGTGACCCAGATAGCTTCACATAATGAACTGAGGAGGTGACATGCAAACAGGGAAGCCATATCAACAGAATCCAGGCAGGGAATTCAGAAATACATGTTATTTGTTTGTGTTTTGTTAATTTCCCCCTTCATTAGTTCTGTTTTCTGGTTAATGGCCTGCTCTGCTACTATTTCTACCTGCTGGCAGAGAGAAGGACTCCAGTTGTAAACCTCTAATGAGTCAATATCAGTCCACTGCTGTCAGTTCACCTTGGGGCAAACAATTTGGTATGCAGTGCAGTCAAATGCACTCTGACTTCCCATAGATTGATTTATTGCTTGATTTATTTATCCCTCACCCCACCCAAAAAAGAAAATAGGACATGGAACACAAAATGGTCAGAACAATACGTCATTAAGCAAAATGTTTGTAAAATTACTCATCTTAACAATTGCGTTTAGGATTATAACACAAAAACGTTTTAACGCTCCAGTGGCCATTGTAAAATACAATCATCACAACAGAGTCAGTATCATCTCCACTCATCAAGAAGAAAAACTAGATCTTCCACTTATACAACAAGGAAATTGCTGTATAAGGAAAGGAAAGGGAATTTTAAAATTCATAAAAATTTCAAGGTAGCAATATGGCAGAGATTTTGTTTTATGATCTTTCTTTCAGTCTAACAATATTTTTACTTTTTCTATATTTAAGCAAGACAACAGTCATTCCCTAAGTTCAGTTGACAGGATCAGATATTGTAGGAAAACAAATTAAATACATTGATAGTGAACGTTTGGCAGATATGTTCAGTATGAACGTTTTGCAGATACAGTATGTTCAATATAAACGCTTGTTTAGTTTAATTAATGGAAACATAATAAAAGTTGCTAATGCAAATTAGTTGTATATGAACGTGTTTTTTTAGGAGACAGGGTTGTTGAAGCAGACCTGCTTTAGAGGCAAAAATAACATCAGTGGTTACGGTAAAGTTGCTGGACTGAGCCAAAGAGCAACGGCTTTCTATGAACATTTACATTGGACAAAGTACAATATGATAATATATCAAACAATAAAATTCAACAAACCAACATATTCATAAGTACCTTTTATTTTTTGCAACAAAGCTGAACAATGTCTAACCTACACCATTTGCTCCTCAATTGGAGGTGCAATCAGCTGTCCCCAATGGCCTAGTAATGAATTTAAAGAATGAAAAGAGGGAACAAAATATCTTAACCTTTATGTACCAACAAGCGAATGACTGTACTGTAATTATTGGGAGGGAAATAAATGACCACATTATCAGCTGATTACATTGTCTCTCATTAGCTCAGGGGGAAACATACTCATTATAATTGAGGGCTGTCATCAAAGTTGAAATTAGCTCCCTACGTTTGCTTCATCTGATGGTAATGAAAACACCATTGCTATTGCATGATTGTAGAGACTCAAATAATGCCCACCACTTCATCTTGCCTCTTGGGAAAACATCAGAGACTAAATTAATTTCCCTTTTTATGCAGTGGGTTTTATGCATGGAATTATTACTAATACAATGAAAATGTGGTTAAAATGAGAGAAAACACACTCACTTCCTGTATGCAGCAAATTTACTGCTTGAAATATTTGATAGCATTATTCAGTTCCCATTCCCATGATTTTTTCCTCTCCTTTTCCATCTTTTATTTATTTATTTATATATTTTGTTTGTCGCATACTAACCACACTGCCCTCTTTTGCTGTCACCCCAGTCTTACCCTATACATTAAATATGTTTAATCTCAGTCGCTGTTGTCTTTGTACGTTCTGTTGTGACAACTCTGTCTAATCACCCACTCTGTTATGTTCTGTCTTGTTCGCTTATGTTTGGTCATGTTGCACTAATGGAAAAAATATACAGTAAAAATCTACAAAAAATAACACTATGATATAACTGGTGGATCAAAATGTGTACTACAAGTGTTTAAATCATTAAGTGATGATTTTAAGCAACAAAAAGTGTTTTCCAGTAGTCCAGTAAACTTGAAGTATCAGTTGACCTGTAGTTACGTGTTGAAGCTGCTACATTTATGTGGGGGGAAAAAAAGAATCTCCTGTCAAAATACTTCAGCCTTTGCCATTGAAGCAAAGTTGTGACCTACATGTATAGAGAAAAAAATAAAGAATGAAAGATGAAGAGTCTTCTTAAGGCATCCATTCACAGACAGAATTTAGATGAAAGCTAAAACTCTCAGATAAAAGGGATGAACCTTTTTCTCTTTGACAGAGGAGAAAGAATAAAAAGCCGTGTTCTCAGCGTACATTTTGTCTTTCTCTTGTTCCTTTTTTGTTGTTTTTCAAGTGTCATTTTTCAGCAGCATTGATCTGCACGTACAATACTGAATGTGGAGGAAAAAAAATGACTCACACCTGCCAACTTCCCTAATCATACTAGGAGAAACTGCGAGGACATATATCGTCATTATTTTACCCATGGTGATTGTCATTAGAAGAGTTTCAACTTTCTACTTGCTGCAACTGTTTTGTCCTCCATTATACTCAGAGCGCAAGCTTTCCTGCAGTTTCATCTGCACTTGCTGTACTTTATAATGATGCATGGCTGCCGTACACAATTTCTCATTTCATGAATTGTCTAGGAAATTTTGAGATCTTTGATCTTGGTGACTACATTTTGTAAGGACGTCAAGTTAGTAGTGTTGAAAATTTTACATGCTCGCTATGTCATCTGCTCGTGGCAGAGCCATGAAGCTATGACTTGTGTTGAATTGGTTTCATTTGCAAGTACTTGATGATGGGGTAGTACGGACGATGTAAAGATTGGAGCTGACAATAAAGAACAAACCCATGCCCAGAATCCTTAGCCTTCATTCTTGTTGATTAGCATACCTTTCAAGTATATATGTCCATGACTGGATTACCAACTGTGGATCAGCGGACAACTGCCCCAGGATGCCTGACCATGCGGTGACCCAAAAGATGAATGTCAGTTGCTTTTGGTAATTTGATTAATTGTTGATTATTTGAGTAATTGTTATTAATTAAATAAGTCAAACTTAAGGAGTAACTTAACACCCTCTGAAAATCATGCAGTTGTGTACAGGTGTACTCCAGGAACCTGTGACATCATTGTTGGGTGTGGTTACATGTGCAATAGAGCACACTTCTGTGTGGTCAGAGGTGAAACTGACTTGAAAAGACTAACCATAAAATGAAAAGTAGTATGGTACAGGATAAACCTACAACTTTGAGTTATTTAAAATTGTCCATTATTTCTGTGCCTCTGAAACTTTCCCTACAAGGTCACTGCGGTGTTTGGGCAGGCTAATGTCGGATGTTGGTCCAGGGTTCTCTGTCGTCAGTGGGGTTCAGTTAGGCCACATACAGCCCAAGGCGGCTGTCTCCTCCAGTCCCCACATCCAGGCAATTTAAAAGCTGTATACTCGTGGGATCATCAGGCAGCAGCTTGCAGGCCTCAGCAAGGTCTGTGAAAGGTCTTGAGATTACTGTAACTTGCGCTGCAGGTGTAGGAGAGAGAGGAGGATGGATGCTAAAAATGTAATCAACGCCTGAGCTTGTTCTCAGTCTCAATCTATTAGCAGGAGCGGGGGCTTAGTAATTATTTTCTTTTGCTAAATCCGCTTCAGCAGGGCTGAGTGTGCAAGTGCAACTGTATTTATATTCTGTCTGTGGCATCGAGGATCTGATTATGCTTTGTGTTGTTGTTGTTGACCCTGTATTGAACAAACTCTTTTTTTATTTGCTTTATGGGTTGTACAGATCATCATATACAGTAGTTCATCACAATGAAAGCTACTTGAGTCTCCATTAGTCAGAACTCTGCTGCAATTTCAGCCAAAACTGCATGCAGGTAGGAACCAATTTGACTGGGCTGCAATTTGTGAGAAACCACATATTGTGTTATTGAGCATGAAAATGTAGAAAAGAACATAAATTGCACTGACTGCGGTTATGTACATTTCTGCAGGAAATGGCTTGCAGAATGTCTAGGGAGAATTAAACTCATGGAGGCTGTTGGATGGGACTGAATGTGTTCTTCATTTTCCAGTACTGCTAAAAAAAAACTAAATAAATGGTGGAAATGAAAGGAAATCTGTTGTTTTGGAAAGGGTCTAAGGATAGAGGGTGCCTGTGATTTGTGATATTGGGCTGTATAAGTGAAATTGACTTCACTTGAAGGTACATTTGCACCAAGCATGTTTGGAGTGTTGACTCCTTTTTATATTGGTTTCATTTATTAAATAAATAAATCATCAGTTTGACTGATACCGACAGCACAAATGACCCAAAGATGCCTGTGTATGAAAATTATTACAACTATTACTTTTGTAGTTTTGGCCATGGTTTCTATCAGTTATGATAATGTTGTACTCACTCTCAGACAGTAATTATGTGCTGAAGGACAGTAATTATTCATTTTCTCTCCCAGATCAGTTTGGCTGAGTTGGGTATTTAAAACCTTTATGACCGCCTGACTTCTCATGGTTCATGTCCCATGTGACTTTCTAATGTTGTCTCCACACACACCACCAAAATTTCTTGCATGATATGGTATTACAAATATCTGCTCAATTCACCAGACTCCTGTGAGCCCATGTAACGTAATTGTGTTTATAGCTAAATATAAAGTTTTCTGCTGTTTTAAAGAGAACAAATGCTGTAGATACACTTTTGACTTAAAACGCCTCACCCAGATGTTTTCTAATGGTTTTGAGAGATCAGTCAATTTTTTTGACAGACTGTGGCTTGTTTAAAAAAAGAAAATAAAAATATCCACACACCCGAGTGCCCCCACTGTTGGCGCACCCAACGAGGTGTGTGTTCTCCAATCTTAATAGTGGCAAAGAACCACCCGATGCGAGGAGACTAAAATAGTTATTGAAGATAAAGTGTATTGCTGATGTTTCAATCCTAATGATTCAGCTGTTGGCTGCCTGCTGCTTTGAAACAAGCTCTCTCAGCTATTTCTGCCTCTGCCTCTGCCTCTGTCGCCTCTCTTTAGGCCACTGTCACTGAACAATATGCAGCACCCAATATGAAGCCTTACTTATGAGCTCCAAGATATGTAATACAATAAGTTGAAACCAGTAATAAAGAATTTGTATAGTATGGGCCTGCATACTTCTATTGAAATAATCACTGAAAGTCTTTGAAACAGTTACAACTCACTAAACCCAATACAGCCTCCATGCAGTGCACTTTATACTAATTCAGTGATTAATTAGAACTGATTAAGAACCAGATAAACTGTTTTATAACCTTATTTTCAGGCAACATTTAAAAAAAACAGCTGTACCTGCTGAGTAAATCAGCTACAGTGTGATGAAAGAACCACTTACATTGTTACATCATTATTGCTCAAAGGAAAAACAAACAAAAGGTGTAAATAGTGCAGACACTGTAGACGGTGTCATTACTTGTGAAATGGGGGCTCAGCAGGCTTTTTCACAACACTAATTATCAAAAGAGCAGCAGTGTCAACAATAATACTAGTCATTTTCATAATAGTAAGTTTGTATGTGGTTCAGCGGGAAACTTCATCCAAAGAAGGGGCAGTCGCAGGAGCCCGTGTAGCTACTAAACTCTGCGTGTCCCTGTAAGTTATACTCTTCCTCAGACTGATGGGATTCTCTGTGAGAGTGAGTAAGTAAGAGTGAAAGAGAGTCGGATCCAGAGAGAGTGAGGATGAGATACAGGGTTGATGTGTATAGTGCTGATGTGCAGTTTGAGAAGCCAGTTCTAGACGATAGGCTTGCAGACAGACAGGCAGACGGGGAGTGAATGCTACTGTACTATTTCTCCTTCACTGCTTTGCCAATAACTTTGGTGTTGCAATAGGTTTCTCATTTAGTCAGTGCCAAGCTGCACAGACTCTGATAAGACTTCCCGAGCTCACACTGATCCACTCTGCTGAATGTATGGTGAGGCAAACTGGAAGACAGCTTGCCTGTACTAGGGAAATCTAGAGGCGTCATTTTAAATCAGTGGGAGTTATGTATTAGCTGAAAAATGTGGGAGTCACTTTAAACTGTGAATCATCACTTTTTGCTGCTTTTGATATGGGATTATTGCTCACACTATCAATAACAAGTCCCCAAGAACAGTCCCATATGGGATATTCATTTAGAAAGCAAGAATGTTGTTTAATCCATCACTCTGACCATGATATTTCATTCATAGTCAGCCGAGACAGCTCACAGCTGATCCTATCCGCTGACTCCTCCAATCCCCACCATCACATTCAGTCAGTGAGGTCTTTACAACTTGACAGCTCATACTCTTACTCTGCTGATCATTCGTGCTGCTGCTGCTGCTGTTGACCTGCGTTGCTGCAAATTCCCTCCACCTCCTCAACCTCCTCCTGCTGTTCTTTGAAGATGGATGCTGTGCAAGCTGTTTCTGAATAATGGCTGGTTTTGTGCCATGGTTTCATATTTATGGAAATATGAGGTTTTTATTGCACTTCCCGCAGCATGTCTCACATGCTGCTGGGATTCATCTGGAATGCAACTAAGGATTAATTTAAAGTTATTGTCCTTAAGGTTCTTATTATTTTAAATCCCACTTTTGATACTAATTATAGTCTGCATTTTTTCTGCAATAGCCTTTGAATGTATTTATGTTCAGTAATTAGCTCTCTATGTGGTAGGTTTCATTGTTACTTGCAGAGTCTGTCTTTCCCGCACTAGATTTATATTACCTGCTCACCCACATCACAGGAATTGATGTATGTATGTACTTCAGCAGTACTTACTCATTTAGTCTATAACATGTCACACAAGTTCCCAGAACCCAAAATAAATACTCAGATTGTTTGTTTTGCCCAACCAAAAGTCTAAAATCCAAAGATATTCAAATTAACAGTGATATAAAAAGGAGCAAAGGAGCAAATTCTTGCACTTGAGAAGTTTGAATTGGCAAAATTTTTGGCATTTTTGCTTTATAAATCACTTGAACAGTTAATTGATCATCAAAATTGTTGCAGATTTTCAGTCAGTCAACTAATTGTTTCAGCATTAATTAATCATTTACCTTTAGCCATGTTATGCTGGACAGTATTTTCACATGCCCAGTGACTTGCCTTTCTTACTCTTTATGCAAACTTTAGAATGCTGTAAATTTCCTTGTAAGTTAAACATACTGAAAATAAAGTATGATGAATATTGAAATGGAGAAAGTTAAAAGGTTTAAGTGTTTTCAGTCACACCAGTCAGAAAAAACGCTGGATAGACTATGAAGCTCACAGTAAGCCGATTTAAACAGCTGCCAACAGCGATTATGCAATATGGGGCTCTCCTGTGACTTGTGTCACCCTTCCAAGATTGGCTCAGCTCTCTTAGACCTTGCTGCCCTCAGGAGCAAAGAGTGTCCATCATATTCATAATTATCTGGAAGGGAGGTCCATCACAGCCGCACATTAGCAGCACACAGACAGCATGGCAGTAAATAATCCCATCATTTCAGCCAGAGGAGGTGAGGCAGACATAAATTTAACACAGAGCACTTTTACATCCTGGAGGGCATTGTAGGGAGGTTTCATCATCTGAAGGATTGATGCCTTGGATTTCCCTTCCCTCCCTCTGTCTTTTAGCCAGAGCCAAGAACTCACCCAATAAGTACAGGAGAAAGTTTTAGCTTTTTTGATTCATACACATCTGAATTGCAGTGGATGCATGACTGCTTTGTACCGTTTGAAATTCTCCAATGGATTTCTGTGCAAATTGTAGTGGTGAGCAACCCTTGACAGCAGACCAGCAACAAATCAAGTTGTGATGCCTTACTTGCACCGGGTCATGCTCTGCTATTAAGGAAAGCCTTTTTGTCAGGTCAGACCTGGATGATTTCCAGTGAGGAAAAACAGTCTCACACCATGTTTGAATTTTTATGCATTGAAATAAATAGCATAAACTTTCCTGATTCTTCGAAGTTTGAAAGGCTCATCATTTTTGTTTTTTTACGGATATGAACAAAAAAAAATAGCCAGTCTTTTTTTAAAAGAAGCAGATCACTTCAAACTGTTCACCCTATTCATCCAGATTTATACTATAGCTAACAAGATCTTCTTGCATTGCATTGCACAGTTATGAAAATGCTTCTGGTAATGGAAGTTTAAAAAAAAAAAAATGGAGGAAATGTAAATGAATTACTGGTTATCCCACAAAGTAATTAATCAACAAAATGTAAATGAAAATAAAAAGGTTTAACTGTTTTCTATGTTCCTAACTCTGTAAAGCACTTAGTGCTTCTTGCTTGAGAAGTACTCTATGAATAAACTATTATGTTATTAAATCACACTGCAAATTGAATTTTAAAATAAGACTTTAACAGAGATTTCTGGGCGGCTTCCACACAAGCTCGGCCATGTTAGTTGTTCATCGGCTCTCACCACTGGAGAGAGTAGCAGCATTTAGAAAGTTGCTGATTTTCTGAATTATTATTATTATTAGAATTTATACAATGAAAAAAAAAAGTCACATTGACATACTTGGGTACACATTCGCACACGTCCCTACTACGTTTTTTTTAATGTTTTTTTTTTTTCTCTTTTACCTTTGAGAGATTTCACCCCTTTAAATGTCCATGACTTTTTGTCCTTTCATACAATCCATTCCCTTTGGCATGACAGGGACTTTCTTCTCTGGTTCTCCCTCTCTCTGTTAGTTTTCCCCTGCCTGACATTTATAAAGTGTGAGCACGGAGGAGGATGCTCTGAGTGGTGGAGAGGAGCTCCGTCTCCGGGACATTGAGCATCCATGGTGCGAGCTGCTTCGGATCACTCACTTAAGCAGCTAACATTTCAAACGGGCAATAAAGGGAGTCCTAGTCCCTCTAGAACAATAAAACAGTGTTAGAGTCAGGGGTGGATGCACTGTAATACAGACAGATATTTCTCTGCCACTGCTGCAGCTGCTGCGCTCAGCAGAATGAGAGAGACTGAATCAAAGGACATTCAGTCCAGCAAAGAAAGAGAACGTGATTCACTCTAACGTCCAGGTGTAACATTCACTTTCTCACAGTGGCCAAAGAATAGAAGCTGTACCTGGAGAGGCAAGGAGGTCATTAGGGCATTAAAGTAATCCATGACCTCAATCAACCTCTGTTAGTGCAGCAACACTGGCAGAAGGCATGTCCTCTTGTGCCTTTAAAATATCCATTATTTTACATTTCATATTATTTCCCCTCTGTATAGATACTTGTGGGGAAAGAGTAAGTCTGAGCAAAGAGAGGATTGTTCTCTCCATATATGACAAGATGTAAATCAGCGTTTGGGTGTTAATTTGTTTCTGTCCTTCCAGAGCAGGTACAGGGATGACAGCTAGGTGATGATCCCTCATGTTTGATCCATCTCACGCCTCATTCCCTTTGCAGGAATAACATTGAACAGGGATTTAGCCAAGACCTTGACTTAACTGCCTGCTCATAGACAAGAGTGCACATTGTCTTTGTTCTGTGGGCGTGTAAGTCTTTGTGTCATAAGTAGAAGGGTCGCCAGTGTTGAGACGTGTGTGTCATTGTGTGTTTCTTTGGCTTTGTCTTTGCATGTGTATTCATGTGTGACTGAGTACATGTTAAACATCATGCAGTCCTCCCAGAAATGAACAGGAGGTAACTGAGATTTACTGGATTGACGACTTCCTTTCATAACTTGATGTTTACTGTGTTGACCTCCACCGCCAAGCAAAACATTCCAACACTGTGATAGATGTACTTGATAACCAAATCTGAGTACTACAAATTAGAGGCCCCCCTAACCTATGATCAAGGAGCTCCAGTCTCATAATTTCATAAATGCTGTCACACGCTCGTGTGTGCAATTCATCAAAGCAGAGATAGCCCAAAAATTGTTGTTCCAACAACCTTGAAATTGTCTTTTGACCCTTTATGAAGCAATGGATAGCTGTTGTAAACTAGAGCACCAAATGTATATTAATCCACTGCTCAAAATGGTCCCCAACAAATTAATTATTTACTCCTGTTTGAGTGATGTTTCCCTGTAAACTACAGTGCCCAACTGTTTTAGGAAACCATTTAGCCTTCTATATAGTGTATATATAGTATTCTATATATACTTCTAAATATATTACTAAAGATTTATGTTTTTAGTAGTGACCAATGGGATCGGGGCTGAGTGTCGCATACTGTAGGGAAGTCAGAAAATGAGACGGTCTGATTTGTTGGTTTTGGTCTTTTCATGTTATGTTCTAGCGACTTGTGGTCGCCCAACACCTTACCACACTTTATGCTGGTTTTTCCTTTGTCACCATTTGTCACCCATCTGAAGGTCTCAAGGTGTTTGAACAAACCACCAATCCCGATTTTTCCGTAAAGCCCTGCTCACTGTCCCAGTGTCAGGTTAAGCACTTCAGATGAATGGAGAGTATGTAGTCTTAGA
This sequence comes from Maccullochella peelii, assembly GCA_002120245.1. Lineage (NCBI taxonomy): Eukaryota > Metazoa > Chordata > Actinopteri > Centrarchiformes > Percichthyidae > Maccullochella > Maccullochella peelii. Next base: position 23,967 of record LKNJ01001932.1, read on the forward strand.
GGTTGTTGCGGACTTAATTATGGGTCACCCTGAGCTTCTCTTTGAGATGAGGAAGCATTTGGCACACCAGGAAACCTTTTGTTTGTTTGTGTGTGTGTGTGTGTGTGTGTGTGTGTGTGTGTGTGTGTGTGTGTGTGTGTGTGTGTGTGTGTGTGTAAATATGCATAAGCATGAAAACGTGCATCTTTAATATGCACTTTAACATAAAGTACCACAGCAGGAGTCACTGTCTTTCTGCTGTAGCCTAGCTGAACCCTTGTTGACTTTGCTGCAGTGACAGTTGTGCTAACAACTGTAGATTTGCTTTGGCAGCACTCCCCACTACTCCAAGTTTAGAACCAAAAGGAGATGATGGGTCTGAACTTGTAGAGTCTTTCTAGGTCCATCATGTCCACTCATTTTGCATTTGTTAGCTTTGATAGTTTTTGAGTTGTCAGAGGGGATTAGGCAATGAGATCCACTCTGAGGGGGGAACCTGCTCTGCAGTGATCAGGCAGAGAGGTCACCTAATGATTTAGGTGATGATTTATGAGAGAGTTTTTTTCATATTTTGTGCTCTCATCACCATGCTTCTGACTTGCACGCAGGCCTCGCTCCCTCCCGCCCTCCTGTCAGTGTTTCTCATGCTGTCATCAGGCTCAGGTGATATTAAAGCAAAAGAGGGAAGTAAGAAAAAAGAAAAGGAAAACCTTGTCTTCTCCCTCTCTGTGTCTGCCGCTTATTTGCCTGCTCTCCATTTGTAACAAGTCCCTCACAGCATGGGACAGACGTGTTTTGTATAATTATTGATTCCAAGTGTGAAGAAAAAAAAACGCTGAGGGTTGCCCGTGATTAATTTCTGGTCTCTCATTTCCTCTGCACATCCTCATCAGGCAGAGCCTTGCTAGATGCCCAGTCTGGTTTGAAACATGAGCTCTAATCCCATAGCAAAGGAGGACAAGAAGCTTGAGAGGGTCTAAATGAGAATGTTTACCTTTTGTTTTCATGTGGATTCAAGGATTACTTGTAATTAATTGGACCCCCTGCACTGAAAAGCTGTCAGACAAATTATGCAAACAAAAAACTAACATTTTTTAAATGAGTAAGCGTTCAAGGACACACACATGCATACACAAATACACAGTATCTATCCCTTTTGCCCTCTTTTCCTCTCCCTCTATAAAACACACAAACACATTAAATCCAATTTACAGCTACAATCCAAAGGCTTTGACTTGCATAATTGAGGTTAATCAAATGTCTTTTCTTCCATATCTGTGTGTTTACTCTTGTAGGCAATGCATGCACCATGTCGGAGTACAACAAGCTAAAGAATATGCTGCTGGATATGCAGCCTAAAGTGCTGAAGACTGGAGAGCAGAGCCAGCAGAGAGACATGGAGGAGAAGAGAGCACTGGTGGACACCATGTTCAAATACCTGGATGTGGACCAGGACGGCCGGCTGGTCAGTGATGAGCTGGAAAAGGTGGGTATCAACTCCGAGATGGCCTGAATAATAAGATAGCTGTATGGATGGACAGATGAATGGTTAAGACTGATTGAGAAAGAAGACATTTGAACAAGGGAGGGATATGCCTGGAATATACCTCCCAGTGAAGGTTTGTGCAAGGGGTGTTGTGGGATGTGTTTGCTGTATACCATCCATGTTTGGAACAGTTCTTCTGAACTTAAAGCCCAGTTCAGACCAAAGATTTGCGACGAGATGAGTTGAAACTTGCAACTACTTCGCCGGTCTGCAGCATTCTGAAACCTACATAGCAACGATTCTTCGTACTTCCGTTGTAACTGCCGGCTTTTCAGGCGTTTTTTTGCAGCTGGATATAATTTGTAGCGTCTTAAAATATGAATGACGATAGTGATAGTAAGTTACTTGCTACAGTTGCATATTTAGTATTGATGAAACGGCGGGCAAATTGATGAGGCGATCCTCTCTTTCCTCCGTCCCAAACTCTGCCATTTCGACCAGCTGACCGTTTGTAACGACCAACTGACTTTGCTACGAGCTGATTGGCTGTTGAAACAAGTGATGCGCCTTACATTCTAAAACCAACCGCTGGCGATTTGACAAGCTGAGTCGCAGGCGATGCCATCAGCCGGCTTGAGTCGAGCTGAGACGGGCCAGTTCACACCGCTGCAACTTTTCCCTGCAACGTTCTAAAGCGGTTTCGTCTCATCGCAAATCTTTGGTCTGAACTGGGCTTAAGAGCATTTATTACCTTAGTTTAATTATGTGAGAGTGTGAAGAGACCCTGTTTGGCATCAACAAAAACACATATTTCAAACTTCATCCAAGACATTTGCAGTTTAGTGGTAAGATTTAAAAAACAAAAAAAAGAAAAAAACTAATTTAAGGAAAACTACAGCAGTGTATTATTATATTGGAATAAAGATAAATCTTTCTTGTTTAAATGAGGTACTTTACACTTATAATGTGAGCCTATCCCAGCTCACATTGGCCAACGATCGATCAGATCTTCTTTGTGTGTCTCCCCACTGTCTGACCCATCTGAGTTATTACTGAGTGAGTGACATGTGGCTGGAACATTTAATCATCTTGTTTAACAATGAAAAATGTTTACTGAGGCTATCTTTCCACCGGGGTCTGATGGGAAACAGTTGGGGAACTGTAGAAAGGACTGGCATTGACATTTGCAGGGCGAGGAAATTAAATTATTGTGGACATCATCTGGTATCAGGAAATGGGCATCAGAGATGGGTGTTAATTAGACTCCTCCCAACCAATGCTATGATATCATCACAGTGTGACTTCTGCCAGAATGCAGTGAACCATGTTAGTCACTGCTGACTGCAACAGTAAGAGTAAATTGTAATATCCAACATTTTAAATGTGCTGTAGCTCTTTCTTTCTTATTATGTGGAAATTGTAAGAGAGTTGCTTTATGATGCCAAAAATAAAAAACAAGCTTATTAGAAGTGTAAAATGAATTAAGTGCAACTAAATATAGTCTCAAAAATGTCACAGTAATTAATCTTTTGTCATCTCACTGCGGTTGTAAATGACAACACGCTTTGTCCCCCTTTTTAAATGAAAAAGATTGAGTGAGTGATTTTTGGCCTAGTTCTAGCGGCAGAAATGAAAAAATAAAATCCCTTTCTGGCAGAGCTGCACTAACAGATCCAACAAAAGATTTTGATCAATCACAGCTGGCAATTACTAATGCTGACATGTTGCCAGGGAATCTTTAGATAAGACATTCTTATCCTGTGGGAATTCATAAATTCAGTTTCACAGAGATAATGCTTTTAAGGATCAGAAGACTTCAAAGATGAATTCCAGTCATCAGTTTGGGATCTATCTATTGTCACAGATGTCCTGTACTTTGGGTTTGAAATATTTTATTCCAATGCCCAAGGACAGATCAGCTTGTGTCAGTGAACACATGGCTTCAGTTTGCTGTAGGCAGCAACATGAGAAAAAAGTTTGCCACATCCCTTAATTTGCCATGTCACATGTGCAGCTCCATATAGAATCAATTGGAGGAGATGAACGAGCACCGGGGCTATATTTTTATGCTTGGAAATCATAGCTGAGGGAATAAAACATGAAACTTACTGTATCTTGTAATAGTTTTGTTAGCATTTTGGCCTAAAAACAAACTTTATGTTAAACTTAGCAGAAAATAATCAAGTTATCTTTCTTAAAATGAAAGAATCTTAATAAGTAAATAAAAACAGCTTTGTACTGTGACATTACTAGACATACAAGGTAGAATCACATGTTTCATTGTAGCTCAGATTATTAATGAGTCACCACAATCTAGTTTGATCTATCTCTGCAGGTGTGCGGGTCAATATTTTACTCACAATTGGTGAGTAAAATATTGACTTGCTGTCTGCCTGCAAGGTTCTTCATTGACTCACCTGCTGACTCAGAATTGCTTTCTTACTAATATTATAGCTTGGTTCAGGGAGGAGAAAAAATAACAGGAGTGATTGAGATAATAGTTTAAAGGCAAAGAATCAATGAATGGATGAATGAATTAATCAATAAACCTAATACACTAAATCAGTATGTCTGGCTGACTAAAACATCAATAGAAAATAAAACATTTTAAAAATGTAAAAAGTAAAGTTCAGTACAGCTTGTTTGTTCACTGTCAACTCTGCTTACATAAATGCATCAATCAAGCCTCATTGGACAGTACCGTTTCACTAGAGCAGCTGTATTCTTAAACTAAACAGGTACGTTGTGTTGCATTGTTAGGGCGGGACAATTTACATTCTCATCATTAACATCTTTGGTTACCAGAGTTTAGAGACACCATATAATTCCTTACATAGCTCCACCCAGCTTCAACCCAATTAGAGGTCTAGTTAGTCAGAGTAATTGAAAACGCCTGATTGCATGTGCCTTTTAAAACCAGGCTAAATGTGTTTAAAAATGGAAGGTTTAGCTAGCACAGATAACTCTGTTCTTCTATATTTAAATGTCTAGTTAGGACCTCATTCACCTTGAAAAAGTCAATTAAATGCTTTGATTATATACCCACAATTATATCTAACGCAGAAAATCAAAAAACACTTTTTCCTAAAAATGTAACGAGTTTGATTGACAATTACCACAAATGTATTGGCATTAAATAAAATGGTTAGGTGTGGCATCCTGTTTACATGCTCCATAAGGACTTAAACGCAGTATTCAGCTTTTCAGCACCAGCAATCTTTGGACATTTGAGATTTGAGATTGACCTGCATTGAGTGTCAGGCACTTTTATTAGTTACTGCTAGGCTTTTGTACAGAAGCAACAGCTTTAACAGAATACTGTGCAACTGGAGTTATTGAGCACAAGCCGAGTCTTCTGTTTATCTCCCTAAAACTGCTTAACATCACCTATTCAAAGATGGTTCCCCTGAGAAAGACGCATCGCTAAAGTGGAAGAGAGGGCTCGTAAATGACAAACGATGGAGGAGAGAGACGTGCATCTTCCCAGGGGAACATCTTTGAATGAACTCAGGTGCAGTATGCACAAGCCTAAGCAGTAAGAGCAGAGATATTCCTAAAAAGGAAAGCAATCAGAAGCAGTACTTAGATGACAGATTACACATTTAACCCACCCCTTTTAAACAGAATGAAATTTCTCTCAGAATGAGTCAGTTTCTGTGATTTCGGTGTTTTATGTACATAAGGCATTTCCCTTCTGATGGAAATTCTAATTATTGGAGGAATGAAAAGGTCATTCTAAACACTGCTCATAATGGCTATATATATTCAGGTTGGCAATTTATTTCAGATCACTATTGCTTCTGCTGGCAACCCAAATGGTCACTTGTAGCACTTGGAACAGAAAAATTTGAAAGTTTTCATGAGAAGCCTTTACTGTAGGTTTTATCACTATTATGTTGTATCTTTTTATAAAAGAGAGCAGCAAAAGTCCAATTTAGATAATATGCAATAACTTAAATATGTCAAATACAGAATGTAGGCAAATGTACAGTTTTAATTACATGAAGGATTCTATGATTCTTTTTCTACTTTAAGAGAGGCTGAGTGCACCTTAAAAAATGTCAGCACCACACTATGCACATTCAGTATAAATGGAAATCTATCTTGTAGCTGATAGCTAAGAATAAAGAAGATGAAGGCAAGGGAGAAACGATAAGTAAAGGCTATGATAAGGTGCGAGAATTTTGTAGCTGTGAATGATAGTTGCCTTTATCACCTGGCTTTCCCACAAGTTTTCCACACAGATTGTGTGAACAGATTTTTGTTCTGCTATTTGATTGAACACACCATGTGTATTTGTGTGTGTTAGATCTCTATGAAGGAGCACCTGGAGGACACCTTGCTGGAGTGCACCATGCAGGACCTGCTGCGTTACGACGACTACAACAACGATGGACACCTCAGCCTGCATGAGTTCTACACAGCTTTCCGTGAGTCTTTAGTCCATCCACGCTTTGTCCTTTTTACCAGTCTCCCTTTTTTTCCTCCCTCATCCTTTTTTACTTCCTCTTCCCTGTGTACTGTCAGAAAACAAAGGTACAACGTATTTGTATGAGTATACTTACTTTAAGCATATTTAAAGTCTGTCTTCTTATAAAATGTAGAACAGTGCACTTTGCCAATAAATCTCTTTACAGTTGTACATACTTAAATCCTTTCTGCCTATCTGCATTTTCTTCTAAAACTACATGCCCAGTTTTGCACCTTTTGGCTAATTAGTTTGCTTTAGTTGATGAGCTGTGCAATACATATATCACACATGCTTTTAAAAACTAAAAACACACAGCTTACTCTATCCACTATTAAGAACCTGGTGACCTCCCATCCAGTCAGCCTCTCCACAGTGGCCATCAGGGTAAAAGTGTTTCAGCCACAGATAAATTGATAATTGCACACAAGCCCATGTGCCCAGACCCAGCCATGATTATAGCATCTGGAACAGCCATAATAGCCTTTGGAGTTTAGGCTGAGCGGCAGCTGAGAGCACAGGCAGGTTCCACCTTATTAAGACCAATAATCACAATTTGCTGTAGCATGAGCATCAAAATTGCTGGACGCCATGGCAACCTGCTGCAACTCCTGTTTTCAAACTTTCAAATAATTTTTTATTTTCATCTTGTCTTTTGAGACTTGTCTTGTCTCCCTTCCATCCTTCCATCTCACTTCAAACTGCAGTGAAATAACCTAGATCTGAATCCAAAGCGGCAATAAAATCCATGAAGTTGATGAATCCAGCAGTTAGCTGTGGCAGGTGGCCATTTCTAAGGCTCTACCTTCAGCTTATGGAGGTCCATTAAACCTCACTACTACTTTAGCCTCCTAATGACTGGTTTTTGTGGGAACCATCCTGCTATTATTCAGTTACACTAACCTCACCTTCCAGATGGGCGGTGAGCAGACATTGCATGGTATTTATCTACCTGCAGGGTTCTAGGCCGTGTTTATCAATGCATTTTATGTTTGACAAGCAGTTGAAGGAATGGGCTGGGACCAATAAAACAATCTATTGATCAGATGACGCTCAAGGTTAACTGTTGGGCTGCAGAAAGGAAACACCAAGGGGGGGTAATTATTTCTGAGTGGCACATCTGGTGTTCTGGATAATGTTGATGGTGTTGAAGTGCATAAGTTTGCACATAAGTGTGTGTGTGTGTGTGTGTGTTTTCCTGGGATGCAGTCAGTGCTCTCCCCAGTGAGTGGTCTGGGAAGCACAGCAGCCAGGAATCACAGGTGTGTTTAGCGGGGTGGAAATTTACAATATGGTGATAAGTTTGGAAAATAGAATACGAATAAAAGACCTAAATGATGTGAGAAGGTATTTTGATATTCTACTGTCAAGCCAATTGTCTGATCTCAGGCGAACATTTGAAAGCTTTAGTCAGTTTTGGAGACCCTATAACTCAAAGCAGAGGGGTAGAAAATGTACCGAGCAATCCTTCTTTAGTTTTCATGATTCTCCTCGGGTGATACTTTCTTTCTGCACCTTTGATGTAAGAATCAAAACCCTCTGGGCATTTCTCAAAAACACAACTCCAGCTCCAGTGTTGCTCCCACAGTCACTGAACTTGTGCTGTTAAGAAACGCTAATTGTGTCGTTTTCCCCCTTTGCTGTCTTTTGCTTTATTTAATGTATAAACCCTGACAAGCACGCTGCTCTACAAAGCTCTGTTCTGTTGCCACCCAAATCTATTTTTTATTTTTACCACAAATTGAATAAAGGAGATTATGCTTGGAGTATACGCCGCAGATGATTGCATTCTTATTGATTTTTTTTTTTCCCCCCTTAGTCTACCTTTTACAAGCCCAGCAGGTTGTTTTTGTGTACTTTTTTACTTTTCTCTTCAGCCTCCTTGGCACATCTGTTAAGTAGATTCTACTTAAACATCTATTTATTTCTCCAAGAGTAATAATTACAATCATAGAATAATGCTAACTGAATGTTACTGATGTAGTCTCAAAGATTATGGGCAATTACTGGGAGACGGCAATCACATTTACATTTGTGTCTCAGACATTTAGATGGTCTTCTAATCCAATCAGTACAACCATGGAATAATCTTTAATTCCTAAATTATCAGTTTTATAAATCCCCAGTAGTATGTAGTGTAGGGTTATAGTCACAAAATGATGGGAAGACATTCAGAAAATATGTCTCTAGATCTAACATATATGATAGAGATTTTGTATCAGTTACATTTATTGATTCCAAAATGCTATTCTTGCTATTTTCTGTGTTTAATTAATCAAAAGTCTTGAAAAAAACACTGATGACTCGCTTTACTAAACCGTATATTGATAAATGTATGTGTATTTATAGTGTTTGTCAAAGGTCTGAAGTGATTTCACAGTTGTATTCACAGTATGTAACCCTATAATTCGAATTCTACTTGAGCTGTAACCACTGATTCTGTTAGTTATCAATTCATCTGTTGGCAGTTTTTCTTTTGTTAGAAATTAGTGACAGATGCCCATCACAAGTTCCCAGAACCTAACGTGACATCTTCACGGTCCAAAACCAATGGTATTCAGTTTACAGTGATAAAAAAACAAAACAGAGAAAATCAGCAAATCCTCACATATGAGAAGCTAGACCCAGAGAACATAATGCATTTTTGGTTGATGAATGTCTTAAATGTCACCGTTTTTGGTCAAAACTATTCAGTTAGTTGTTTCAGCACTAAACTCAGTTTCTATACTGTTGCCCATACTGCAAATCACACGAGTAATTCTGAGGTTTAGATCAAGGAAGCCAGAAAAAGAACGACCTCTTGTTCTATGCTACAGCAGGAGTGAGTAATCAACCGTCTCTTTGCCATAGAGCATATTGCAGGACAGAGATAACAGCATAATGGCTTTAAATATGCTCTGTAGTTTCCTAATGGTGTATGGTTTCACAGGTTTCGGTTTCCTAACATTTATTACAGTGTCAACATTGTGTAGGAGTGAATGGCTTGTACACGTGCCCTTTGTATCCGAATTAGAACCACTGTAATTAAACAATAATAAATGTGCAGGAATTTGCCTCGCAGTCGTTTTGCACTGATGGCGGAGCCGAGATGATTCACATTAACTGTAAAAGACAACAGTGCATTAGCACTGAAGCTGATAGCTGAGCAGGCTTGTTGAGAGATATCTGAAGCCTGCAGATGTAATATATACGGTCACACAAGGTCAGAGCTCCTTTGTGGATACATGTGTACATGTGTATTATGTATGGTGAGTAACCTTTTGTAAATGTGCTGTCCGAGATATCTGTGCTAGACTTCACAAAATTGACTTTTACACAGTTTCTGAAGTTCAACACGGCCTGTACAGTGCAAGTATTCATTGAATAAACCTTTAGTAGACCATGTGTCCTTATGGCTGCAAGGCAGAGGATGCAGGTAGCATTGGAAGCAATGCAGAGTTAGAAAAGGGTTGAACATAACACTGCACATCAACTTTCTGTGGTACTGTGCTGTGATGATATGTACCTATCAATTTATGACAAACTAGAAGAATATCTTATTGAAGGTTTTGTTTTACATATTTGAAGAGTTTTATCTGATGTAAACGTTCATTTTAATCAATTAATGTTTTTATTTACGTGTCATACACCAATGTGTGCCCAGCCTACATGGGCTTACGGAGCAGTACTACAATGTTGTAGTTACTCAAAAATGTGTTTATGAGATTTTTCTCATTTGATACCAGCATCATTTTATAGGCTGTGTCCTACTGTATCTTTATCTAGAGTCTCTCCAGAAGAATGGGGGAGAAATTAGTCCGTACTAGTCAAAGCTGAACACTGTAAGTGGAATTCATTACACACCCACATCAGGATCGACACACCGCCGCAGCATTATCGGCTGTTATCCTTCAATTTACCGCCATGAAACTAGAGACCTTAGTGTGTGATTATGGTCAAAAACTTCAAAAGTTGTCTTTGATGCAGAAACTTTGGGACTGTTGGAGATCCTGCAGAGACCAGCATGATGGCAGCAGAACAAAGATAAACAATGATGAATTCAAACTAATGCCCCAAACCGATGTCAGCCCACTGGCTTGTTTATTTCACTAAATCGTCACGATTGACTCTGGGTCATCAAGCAAGCAAATTGGGAGAGCAACAGAGGAGTAAAGGAGGAAAATACCACAAGAAAGAGGACATGTGAGAAGAAAGCCGCAGGGCAGCAGCAGAAAAACGGCAGGAAGATGGTGGGAAGTTTTAAAGAAAGAGATTAGAAGAAAAGTGGAGTAAATTTTTCATGACTTTGTTATTCTTAAATTTCCCTTCTTGCTTGCCATCATCATGCGCTTATGTTGACTAGACATTACTGAAAAGTTTGTGGTTCTAATCTATATATTCTTCCTGGAAATTACCGATCTTGGAGCAGCAATCCAACTGTATTTTCACTGCAATTTAAAATGCTTCTGGAAGTATTTTGGTTGCTTTAAATTGATGTCAAGGCTGCTGATTTCCTCACCGGATTGGTTTATAAAGTTTAACTTTGTTAATTGGACTAATAGAGATTTACTTGAGCACGTAACTATAAGGTTGTAGACCTTGTTAGTGTATGTTAACAGGACCATTAGTTGTTAAGGTGCAGCACAATGAGCCAGTGGTCCTGTTTTTAATTTATTTGCAAAAACACACAGCTGGTGAGCATCTAATTAGGACCAGGCTAGTTTTCTCTTGTTCCTCCATCTTTCTCCCACATGTAGTTCTTCCCCTCCAAGCCTTTTCTCTTTATTCTTCCTCCACTGTGAGTCTATTTGTTTTCCATGACTCCTGTTAATAGTGGAATTATATGGAGATGCTGGGCTGCACTGGCAGGGCCACTCAGCCGGTCCGACTAATTAATCAAGAGAGTGACGTAGCGGAGATGAAGAGGGAAGGCATGAATGGTAAAAGGAGGAGGAGAGGGGATGAAATGGAGGAAGAGGAGAACGAGTATCATGTGGAAAAGAAGGGATTCAGAGAGGGGTGGGGGAGGGAAGATGAGAGCCAGTGGTGGGAGAACATAAGAGCCTCTTCTCCCTCTCTGGAGGGGAATGGCAAATGGGAGAAATGAGAGAGAAAATATGAGAGAAGATGGAAATGGAGGAAAGAAAATGAGATGTTGTAATTGGTCAGCTAGTGAGAGACAAAGAGTAGACAGGGTCAGATAAAGGTCAACAGGTTGGTAGGTTGAAGAGAGGGATGTGTACAGCTGTGTGTGTGTGTGTGTGTGTGTGTGTGTGTGTTGAAGACCTTATATACAAGCATGAGACTGTGCGTATGTTTGTACTGTATTTCACTGGAAGTGTTGATGGTGTCTAGCTGTGTGAATTTGTTTCTACAGTGTGTGCATTATCCATGCCTCTAGAACATGGATGTACATACAGTCAAAGATACCCATGTAAAACCATTCATGTACATCCATACATATACAGTATGCATAGATGGGCATGGCAGAGGGGACGAAACTTGTACTGAAACATGCCCTTTCCCATTTTAGTTTTCCAGAGTAATTTTGTTTCATTGAATCAATGAATCAACCAATCACTTCCAACCCTGTCTCCTAGAAATGATATAGTACTAATTTGTTTTACAGTACCAATAATGTTGTGGGAAGAAACATAATCGCTGCCTCAACTATGTTCACAGATGGTGCTACATTTTAGTACCACAGAGAAGTTGTAGGGAGGTGGGCGTATAATAAGCAGGGTTCACATCCTGAAAACCATAGCACTTTGGTTAAGGTTAGGGAAAGATTGTGGTTTCGGTTAAATGTTAATAAAGTAAATATGTCGTGTCCAGTGCTTCAAGTCACTGCAGACTTTTTCTGTATTAAACCTAGACCAAGATGTTTTCCTAACCTTAACCAAGTGCCTAAACATAACCATCAAAAAGTTTAATAAAGCTCTAGTTGCCATGAGTGGATATTGTTGGAAAACAAATGAAATGCGTTGTCAGTAAACATTTTACTGATTTGTTCCTGACTTACCAACTACACAATTATAAGTGTTTCCACATTATGTTGATATAAAAAGAAAACCAGACAGCATCATGTTAAGTCCAAAATGTGTTTACTTTTGCAAATTATGACAGGGTTGTCATTTCAGCATCACACTTGTGCAAAAACTGAAATCACATTTTGAATTGTGTAAAAGTGCAGGTTACGTACAACACAGAAATGCAGCTGGTGCAACAGGATGAAATATTTTTCCTGCTGGGCTCTGTCTCCATTTTACACCTCGTATGTATCCAATGAAGCTCTAAGAAAGCCCCGATGCCTCTACAGCAAGATTGTATCTTTTTGTTGCTGCCTGGCAGCTCCTGTCAAGGTTTGATCTTCCATGTTCCTGAAGTTTCCCCTTAATCTGCACAAATGATCTTGCTGAGATCAGATATCACTTTTACAACAGGAGCCTGTTGTTCTCCGACAGCCAAGTGGGTGAGAGACCTCCAGCTAAACTCTTAACAACAAAGTGACTTTGAACTGGAGGTCTTGGAGGTTCCCTCTCTCTCACGATAACATCCCTTCCACCTTCTCCTCTCCTCTGCTTTCTATTGTTTGCTGTTCATGTTATCTCTATATCTTTTCTCCATCCCTTCACTCATCTCTCTTTACTGTTCCTTTCTGTTTGTTTTCTTTTCCTTTCCTTTCCTCCCCCTGCCCAATCTCCCCTAGCTAGTGTCTGATGCCTCATTACCGCTCAATGGACCTTTACAGCTAATTGCCGGTGTGTATAAGGGGCTTTCTGGCACCTTCCAAGTGTCGTCTCTATTCCTGGGTAATTACCCAGTGTCAGTTAGCTGCAGTAACATGTAAGGGACTGCTCAGGCTTTGGTCACACTTCTTCCGTGTGGGTATCTGATAAGGTGTGTTGCGAAGTGATCCATGTTTCCTGTGATCTATGGTTGGTTTGCTTCTGGAATAAGATTGTTGTAAATATTTTTTTTGTTCATCACAGTTAATGAAAAGTGTATTAACTGCATCTTTAACTAGATCTATTTCCTGTGGAAATGAGATATTTTAATGGCACATAAAGCAGGAAGGGATCGTTGCAGAGAGTCGGTTTTTAGTTGGTTGGGTCAGAGGGGCAGCATTGTTTGCATTATTGTGTATTTTATTGTTTTTACCCATACTCGGATAACCATTTAAAATACATTGTTTTCAAGGAAGTCAAAGTTAAAAAAAAACCTTACTTTCCTGTAGGTTTCATTATATGTTCAGCTTGTTCAAAACAGCAAATGTAACAGGTTCCATCCACTAGATATAGTTTGAATTAATCTTAGGTTACATCAATCAGCAACAGAAAGTGGCAACATTTACATTTTATTTTATATGCTGATGTTTTCTTTAAATTGATTAAATATATTATAAAGTTCTGCTACAGCTTCATCTCTCAGCTTTCATCATTTTATTTTTAGCCACTTCCTCCAGAATATATCTTGCCAACATATAACCACATAGCCAGCAGCCAATTAATTTTTAGTTGTGCATAACTACCTCACACATTTAGACACTTATGTAAACATGCATATGCATTTCACATACAGTCCCACACACACACCAACACACACACACACACACACACACACACACACACACACACACACACACACACACAAAAAACACGTTATAGCCAGTGGTCATCCAGCAGTCTGTTCTGAATACAATAGTGAGAGATGCCGAGTGAGTTGTCATGGCAACTGTGGCTGTCTGTTTAATGTCCAAATCATTTATTTAGTGCAACACTTAGCTGGTGCAGCTTATTCCCTGGAGGAGAGGGGAAGAGAGAGGAGGATGGGAGAAGAGGGGAGCATAAAGACAGAGAGGAGAGGAGAGAAGATACAGAACAGTGAGAGTAAAGAAGAGGTTCAGTAAAATAAGCGATATGAACCCCGCATATGATCGACAATTAAGGATGTGACTGTGTGGTGTGAGATATAATGACTGTATTATCTCGGAGTGTAAACACTGCAGTCAGGTGGAAATCTTAAGTGCATACGAGGGGCAAACATAAGGAGAGGAGAGGGGAAGCAAAAATTAAATGAGAAACATAAGAGGACATTCGGACGGCGTCTGTTGAGGCCTTTAATACAAAAAAAAATCTAAATGAAAAAACATAAGCACTGTCCTAAAAGGATATCTAGAGCCTGTAGGCCATCAATTTATTTTATGATATTACAACTACAACTTACTGTGCACAACATGCAAGGCACTGTAAAGCACTCTTCAGTGAAACCCTCAACTGAGACATGTTTTGTAAACGTCTGCCAGACTAGACATATATACTGTGTGTGTGTGTGTGTGTGTGTGTGTGTGTGTGTGTGTGTGTGTGTGTGCGTGCAATGCTTTGATAGAAAAACTAAGTGTAGTACCTTAGGGTGAAATCACACAAAGCGCAGTGGAAAGGTTGACAGTCATTATTAAAGTCTTGTTAACCTGGAAAATAAATTTGATCCTAATCCTTATATGTTAGTGAAGCATGATGGACTTGTGAAAATATTGTACAGTCCTGAAAACCCCCAGATTATAGGGCTTCCTGGGGGCCTATGGGTTTAAGACATTTGCCATGTAATCACGTCCAGCTGGGGACCTTTTATTTCATGTCTCATTTCCTGTCACTTCTATACTGTCTGCTATAAAAAATAAAAAAAAATACTTGAAAGAAATACTTTGACATTTTGGGAAATAGGATTATTTGCCTGCTTTCCAAGAGCTAGAGGAGACGATAAATACCACTCTGTGCGTTTAGTATGGAGCTGGAGCTAGGAGGCAATTAGCTTAGCTTAGCATAAAGACTTGAAGCAGGGGGAAACAGCTAGCCTGGCCCTCTCAAGTTAAAATACATGCCTACCAATTCCTCTAAAGCTTACTAATGAATATTTTGTGTCTTGTTTGTTTAATTTGTACACAAACAAGAAATGTAAACATGATAGTTTGTGATTTTACAGGAAGTTGCGTGCAGAGACTTCCTGGAGTCTTGTCATCACTGTGAGGTTGCAAGGCAACCAGCAGAGACTAAGAGTTGATCGAAACCCTTGTGGCTGCAGCACCATGCTCAGTGTTAACACACAGTGATGTAAAGCTTCTCATCTAACTTTCTCAAGAAAGTAAATAAACATATTTCCCAGAAGGTCAAGCTGTTCCTTTATTCCTTGTTTTTATTTTGCGTTCACTGACAACTTTTTTTCATTATTTGTTCTGAGAAATCTAGAATGTTTAAGGTTTGGTAAATAATAAACTTGGAAAGATCATCAATATTGAAGAAAACCAGCATTTACCGTCTGTAAGAGACAGGAACGTCACAATACTTCCTACATTAACAGTGAACATAAGAGTATTAACCATCATATTAATCCAGTATTAACAATGTTTGTAGGGAGACTGACCTGGGTATTTATACCCTTTACTCTGTGTGTCAGTAACAAAGGATGAAATGTCTGAGAATATTGAGATATTGTGTTTTTGAAGATTGTTGTGAGTGAACACTCCAGAGTTGTCTCTGTAATCACGGTTAATGTCCCTAGTGCACAACCTAGAATTTACATTACATGTTCTTAGTTAATTTAAATGTTTTATGTTAGAGGGCAGTGATTAAAAGTCTTGCTCAGTCACAGTATTCCCAGACAAATAGCTGCTGCTAAACACACATCAGCCAAACCTGTTTGGGGACAGTATCTCAAACCAAACCAAACCAACATACAAAATACATGCACTTGTTTGTGCAGAGCCTAATATGGATCTGTAAATGAGCCTGAAATATGGAGAAAGAGCAGCTCTGGTGCTGATTACATTGAAAATACACCCTAAACACTTCATCTTTGTAATTCTTCAGCTTTTGGTGATGTACTTTTAAAGGTGTCATTTTTCATTTCTTTTTTTCGTATTTCTGTGGTTGCATGGTCAAACTTTCATGAAGTCACAATATGTGGACATTGTAAGTTCTTCAGGCTTAAACTTCAGTTTGATAGCGACTTTAACTGACTAAAACCTAAAAAATAAACAAAACCAAATACAATGCAAGATGTTACATTTTGAGGAAGGAGGGCAATTATAGCTATTTGCTCAACTGGCAAAACTCGCTCTGTTGCTCTTAATGCACTGTTGCGTTTGCTCTCTCCACCTAGACTTAAAAACAACAGCTGGATGTATCGGATTCAGACATGATCTCTGAGGGATATTGAAACTAATTTTAGGGCACATACATAATAAATAAATGAAGTAGCTGAGGCAAGTTGAAAGAAAGTCAGTACATTCACCCAAAATCTAAATTACAACAGTGAGTAAAGCAAAAAGTATTAGTAACACCACAGATGGATGATGTATAAAACTGTAATAGTTGCAGACAAATGTTCCCTTTAAAAAGTATATTAATTAAATAAGAAGTTCAGTTGAGGTTACCATTGTACTGCTTGTGCAATAAAGTTTAAACCTTAAAATAATCAGCCGCAAGCAGATTGCAGCCACAGATTGGCTCTTAATGTATCTCATAATTTATATTTGAACCATTATGTAATCACCAACAGGATATTTGAGTATTTCATGTATATATTGATATACTTCCCACACATCTTTTTTAGTTCGTTAAGGCTTAATCTAAATCAAGCACCTAAATTAGGACAATCTCAGTGTGATGTCTTTGTTGAGAAAGAACAAAGAGTGAAGTTAGACAAATGTCTGCCTTGGGTATGTTGAACATGAGGCAATGATGTACAAATTACACTTGTAATTCATCCGACTCTACGACTCACAGTAGCTGAGTAATCTGGGCCTTTTTAAATGCAGGTCATGTTGTAATAGGGGAACAACACACTTGTAAAAATCTCACGGTACATCTAGAACATCATGTAAGGATCATTAAGACATGACTTCTCATTGGTGACACACTCACACCAGACATCTAATATCTCTCATAATTACACATGCTGAATAATCCCATCCAACACTGCCACCCCCCCACCCCTGCTCATCCATTTCCCTCATCTATCTATCCTTCTTTCATTTCCACCACTTTAATTTCATCTTTACGTCTCTAATTAGCTATAGAAATGTAAATCTATGCTTTGCAGGGACTCAAGGGGCTTTGCTTTGACCTATTACCCTTTCCGACATGTTCTGCCCCCCCCACATCTCTTTTTCGGTTTTCTTATTTCTATTTTTTCCCTCTTTCTCTTTCCTTTGCAACCAATGGGTCCCGAGGGGCGGCAAGTGTGTTCCAACGCACCATAATTCACAGGCAGCAACCCCCAGGCTGTTAGTGGCACAGCATGTGGTCTGCTTTTATCTCTCTCCTCTAACTCTCTCTCTGGCGAGGACATAATTCATTATCATGCCTCTATTGATTTGTGCTTTCTCTTGCCTCTTTCTCCATCTCTTTTTCTTATTTTAACACCCTTCTGTGTGTGTCCATATGGATATGCGTTTGCCTCTCCGTTTGTGCTTGCATAGGAGCAGTACTCTTCCTCCTTTTTCTCCTCATCTCCTCAATGAAATCCCCTCCAGCATCCACCTTCATCAGCTTTGAAAATGTTCTCTCAGAGCAAAGGAGATAAACACAGCAGAAAAAGGGAAAGAAAAGGGAAAAGGGTGCTTTCTGTAGAGGGGGAAAAAAAAAAAAAGAATATCATAGCAGATTCATAGAACGCAAAACAACCCAACAAGGTTAGAGTACAACCACATAATCCGTCATGGGTGGATAACCTCGGCTTTTGGGTTCTCTGCTGTTACAACATTTCTGTGTGAGAAAGTAAGAAATATTTCCAATAGATGCACTGAGAGGGAGTGTTGTTTTCTTCGGGCAAACATCTGCTCTGTGTAAATCATCAGTGAGTTGGTCCAGATGGCTTGGTTACAGTGATAAGGTTATGTTTTAGTAAGAGTTGTTTTTCTCCTGTGTTTCATACGATGGAACTGAACAGAGGCCAGTTCTGACGTCACTAAGCTGAACTCGAAAAACAAGACAACAAACACTCAGATCTTATAAAGGGATAAAAGAGAGTGGAACGGGCTAAAGGAGGGAAAGAATGAGTGTACAAGTGAGTAAATGTGGTGGCTTCCAGCTGAAATGCTTATTTCGCAAACAAATTGCACGCATCCAAAACCCAAAACAAACACCTTAGGGGCTATTAATTTTAGTTCCTCCATATTCAAAAGGATGAAACTGTGTTTTGATCAGAGTACGGACTACAAATGCGGAGGAGCTGCAAAAAGACGGTAATGTTAACTGGTGATGCTGCCTGTTTACATGTGTTTACCAGGGAGGAAGCAGAGAATAGGATTTGGGAGGAGGCCAAAAGTGTTGAGGAGAAGGAGAAGGACAGAGAGAGATAGAGAGGATTTAGAAGAGCAGGTTATGCATAATTACATATTTCCACATGTTTGTCAAGGTCTAGAGGAGTACAGAGGTGGGGTGAGGCAGCAGGATAAGGAATAATCAGGGACTATGTGGAAGAGAAGGGGGATGGAGAGAAAAGAGGAGAAAACAAGAGTAGGTAATACACAATTACATGTTTACAAGAGTCGGGGGCAGCAGTAAAGAGTGTGGGGGAAGATATGGAGGGAATGAGAGATTAGAGATGACAGGTTTAAGAAAGTGGGAGGAGAACAGTGGTAGGTGGAAGTGAGGATGAAGAGAGGAGTGGGTAAGGCAGAAACACAAGGCTGGGACTGGGAGGGCATGAAAGGGAGATGGGATGGACACAGAAGATTACATACACACCTTTTTACCGTCTTTACACACATTCAGGGCAACAGTGAAGAAAGTGAATGAGTCATACTCCCTCTCGACTCCCTTAATAAGATGTGTCAGGTTGTACTTCAGTTACGCTTAATGACACAGTAGAAGAGTTTGGCAGCATTGGGTTGAATCGAATTGGGCTGTTGCAGTTGTGAATTTGTGTAATTTAGTAAATTTTGCACTCCAACAAGCAAGCAGGCCTTACTTAAGTTTATTTTGATGACTAAGGGTCCAGATGCAATAAAGGAAGCCAGCGTGATACAATCTCCTCTTCTGCCGTCCTGTGTGATTGACTCTTCCACTGATAGCACTGGCAGCCTGTGCGCTGGGATGTTATAACTGAACTATGACCAAGACGCACACTTTTTATTTCTCTGTGTGGACTTCAGATGTTTTCACACCACAGATGATGAACAAAAGCATAAAACCACAAGCACAGAACAAATTAAAATACTGAAGTCAAGTCGATGCATTGACCTGAAGTGTCGACTCTAAATATCCTGATTTGGGTACAACCCTGCCAATTACCAGCCATGTGAAACAGTTATCCATGCTTTAATAGATGTTTTGGGCAAAGAAAGATTTTTTGTGTGTGATGCAAATATTCCATCAAACAGCAGTGGAGTAAAGGTGTAATTACAGTAATGACCACTACGTAGGACAGCTGATGGCAATTTTTTTTTGCATTTTTGTATTGCTTAATTTGCAATTATGCAGCATGACATAACAGGACAGGACCAACCATCAAACCACAATATAAATATCTTTGTCACTAAAACAGATACGTTGATAAGTGTGGTTGAGTTGAAGATGATTTGATGGAAAATCAAATCAAATTAAACAGATTAGTTTTGTATTTTAAAGTTTAGATTTGTTTTCTTACAATTTTCATACAATGAGCCTGAGCCTGACGGATCTGTTAAGCTCTCACTCACTCACTCACGCTAGCAGCCAATATCATTTAGTGGTTTTCAAAGAATTTACAAAGCCAACGTTTTTTTGTTCAATAGACCTTGAAAGTGCAGCTTTGACAGCTTCACAAAGCTGAAATAGTCAAACATTTTGAAGTGCAAGTGTGTACGAGAGAGAGAAGGTGATGATAGAGGAGCAGGTAATCCCAAATCTCGTATGTCTTTATTCTCAGGAGTGCGGACTGATAAAGCGGCTCAGCTCAATGTTGCACGCTCCCAGCAGATTGTTAGTACTCAGTATCTCCTGTGGCAACAAGCTCCTACTCAACACAGTCTTCTAAAACAACATGCGCTGAGCTGGCTTGAGGGTTAAAGCTCAGAGGCTTTTTGTACCAAGATGATGCAGTGTTCTTTTTTTTTTTTTTTGGTTTGCCAGGCTAAATCCGAGTTACAAGCTACACTCATGTGGAACACCTTGATGCAAGGTTGTACTACACATCAGACATCCAGCAAGAAATTCACAAGCTTCTGAGTTTGATGCCTCAGTGTCATGAACTCAGCTATGACAATGAGGATTGCAGTCTGCAAGTATTCTGCAGTATTCTGACAATAAATTGTATATAATCTGATGTGATTCTGTAAGACAGATGCGTAAGATAATGTGGTGGACTCCCTCAGATGATTGTAACAGGTCACATGTTGGACATGTTTGTGACTCGATCCCGTGAGGGACCAAGCAAATCAGGCACACAGGTAATTAAGTCTAACTTGAACTATGAACATCACCTAATGACAAAATAGAGGTAACATGAAATGGTTTGGGGAAGCACAACTCAACTTATGCGCCTAAGAGACATGTGACTGGGCCTTCACAGACTCCTTTTGTGATTGGCTGTTGCAGCCTGTGACTATATATAAATATGTCACTTATATTTCTAATAGATGTCTATGACAGAAACTAGGCTGCTTCTTTAGTAAATTTTGTGCTGACAGCGTGTGGGTCCATCACATTCAGCCAGAAAGAGCAAAGGCCAAAAACCATGGAGCTAGAAAGAGAATATCACCATTTGGACAAATTCAGAGGTGTCGAATAACTCATCATTTACATCTCATAATGGACTGCGATTACGAAAAGGTCTGGATCAGTCATGGCTGAGCTTCTATGTTGTTGCCCTTTTGCAGCATGCGTTAAGTTGTTGGACAGAAAATATGCCTTTGGTCAGACTGCTCACACCTGCGTTGTTAGTGTGACAGCCAGTGTGTGACAAGCATTAGCATATACTATCATCTGTAAACACAGGGGTCACTTGTTACTTGAGGTCAGATTCATATGGAAAGGGTCCAGTTCAAACCCATGGGATCAAACCCATGTCCTTCTCACTTTGAGCTGACAATTCTACCCTCCAGCCTCTGTGCTGCCCACGCATAGTTTAATCATTAAGCATGCAGGAATTTAGCCTGAAACTTTCATAATTATTTTCAAAAGTCCTGTCATGCTTGGAGGATCCATAATAATTTAGTAGTGTGGTGTATGCGTGGTGTAGACAAACTTTATTCTCCCATAATTCATTGCAAAGTAGAGAGAGAGAGAGAGAGAGAGAGAGAGAGAGAGAGAGAGAGTACTCCAGGGGAAAATATGGAGCAATTAATCAACTTCATCAACTCATCAGCAGCTTTTTAAAAACCCTGTTAGTGGTTATAATGGCGCAATGTTACAATGCCTGTTTAGTTTGCTTTTCTGCTAATTAATCAGCCCACGCTTTACCAAGGTGTAAAAGAAAGAAGAAAATATATACTGGTCAACTAATAATGAGAGAGCATGGAAGGACTCGGCTCAACAGGGGAAAAAAAGAATATTTGTTGTTGTTTCAATAGACTGATCTGTATCAGATAAAAATGTCTTTAAATATTTAATGAAGGTTTGTGTTATGATGGCATTAGCGTTATTAAATTACAGACACTGGTTCAGACACAGACTTTATCAACAGATGTAATGTGGGCCAGCATTTGCAAGCAAGAACATGGCATACATAGTTAGAGGTTTTAACATGAGTCAGTTGTAATTATTTAATCCATTTTTTTTTTACTTTGTGGTATTTAACTGCTCAATGTTTGGTTCATGCTCAGAGGTTTGGTTTATATTATATAGAATAGCTGTTTTACAGGAGCATATCACTGATTTTGCGTGTAATACTCAGCCTATGAAAACAGTTGAACAATGTCTTCTGTGCCTCTAGAGCATATTTGTCAACTCTGAGGAAAAAAAGTGACTTCACTTGAGTATCTTGGCTTGGGCTTTGAGGCTAGGGGTGTGGATTGGAAAGACATGGGTGTTTACCAGGCAGGCAGGGTATAACAAAAGATGCTATTAAGTTGCTATGTTAAAATCCAATATTGCAACGTTACCCATAATAGCCTAAAAACACCCAAGTGATAGCTACCACAGTATAAACAGTCTGACGGTTGATAAAATTCTCACAGTACAGCAAAGTCTCACAGTACATATCATCGTATTGCCCAACCCTACTAAGTAGCCGAGGTTGGTACATCAGAGATCCTTAGTTTACATCATGAGTGACTCAGATACTTGCCAAGCTGGCCACAGGCATGACCCTGGTGTTTAGGAAGTTAATTTTTATAATCAAAATCTAATGAGATACCTGAATTTGGCAAGATGCCGTTTAGCAAGGCATCTAAACCCACGGATCCAGTGCAGCTGCTCAGTAGCTTGCAGCAAAATATGGTAGTTTTACTTGACAACTCCCAGGTGTGACCATGCAGACCTATACGAGTGTCATATTTAGCATTGTTGTGAGAAAGAACATGTATGCTCAACATACTTTCCTTGGATCAATAATTTAATAAAAAGAAATAGTAAAAGTCAATTTTTTAATCTCACCAAGTTATGACTGCTTTCAAAACATGTCAATGATGATATCAATCATGACCCAGCTATGTATTTTACTAACATTTTAACTAGTAAATATAGTTCTTAAAAATAAACTATAAACTTCTGTATCAGTTTATTTAATGACATGTTTTTTAATATAGAGAAATGCCCATTTTTATTAAGTTTTCCTTAAACTGCTAGGGCCTAATTATCAGTGTGCTTCTCTCACAGGGCTACAAATGGACAATTTTATGTGTAGTTTCTGCAGTGAAATTAACACATTATGACATTAACATCAAACTTAGTACAATTAGAAATTTGATAGTTTATTTCAGTAGGTGTGACCATTAAACACAAAACTATTTAGTTTAAAACTTGTCAAATGTTATTTTATTTTGTGATTTTATTTTGAAGGGCAGATGCCCAAATTGGAAATTGTCTTGTCTTTACTGAAGGAGCTGGAGCAGGAATATAGCTGCTTCACTTGATACTGCCTGATACATTTTTCACTAATAACATTTTACACTGTACTGGAGCTACGGTACATTTGAGTTTTTTAAAGTGGTACCACAGAGGTGTTGTTAAGCAATTTAGCTGCACTTTCCAAGTGTTTTCCCACTTAGAATTGTTATATCTTACTATTCTTAAAATGTAGTACAGATGGTGATATTTATCACTCCACTTGTATCCTCTTGTACTTTATTCAACAGTGACCTTGCTGGAGTACCAAAGCTGGATAGATAAACAGCATTTCACATATTAGCTTTATATGGACAAACTAGTTTCTTTACTCTATAGAAAAGCTGCTTAGTGATCTTAAAAAATCAAGTAGTATGCGCAGGAGCATAATTCTAGATAAGTGTTTTTAATTTGTCACACTGTATAACAGCACTCATTAGTTCTGACAGTGCTATGGTGTTTTATCAATGCAAAAACAGAGCACATAGCTTCATTCCAATACTTCATTTTGGATTAAAAAAGCATAACCTCTCTAAATTGTACTGTAACAAATCAAATTCACAATACAGTATCTAGTGTTTTGCTCTCATCACTTCACTGGTCTGAACTCAAGAGTCCATTGACCTCTTTAACCTTGGAGTGGTTTCTCTGGGGAAAAAAAAAGCCCTCATTAGAGCCACACTAAAGATAATATTGGTCTTTCTATTCCTCTTTCCTGCACCTCTGATCAGACTATTGTTGGTTAACGTGTGCATGTGACTACATCAGAAAATTTGCATAGATTTTATTCTGCCCTGCCTATAAATCGAGAGGCATGCATACAAATTTAAACACATACAATCCTGTGCAGATGCATCCACCCAGACACACACACATACTCACAGCATCTCATTGTGCATTCAGTCTCTATTGAGGCGGACCCTCAGGTCAGGTCAAGCTGTGGCTCCTGCAGTGCAGAGTTGTGCAGCAGGCCACTAATCTCTCTCACCCTCCTCCCCCCCAAGGCTGAAAGAGCTTTAAAATGTGAAAGACCACTTAGCCAACCCTGTCAGAAAATGCCTTCGCAGTTTACAGTAGGAGGCATAGCTGGGGAGAGAGAGAGAGAGAGAGAGAGAGAGAGAGGGATGGTGAGTGGTCTTTCTTTGTTTCCATAAAGATGAAAGATTATCCAGATTGTCAGAGATCTTATGCCGCTGTCAGATGAGAGTATCGCTTTAATGAATTGAGTCTCATTCGGCCAAATGAAGTATGGGAGATTAGCTCCAGACTGTCAGCTTGTTTCCATTAAGCCTTTCAGAGCAGGATGACTTTTTAGGCCTTTGAGACATAAAATGTCAGTTTTATTGAACCTAAAAATGTGAAGATAACATTTTTTCCAAGCTGTGTTACAAACTTTTTTTTTTAAAATGCTGCATATCTACTCTTCTTTTCTTTTAAACATTTTTTTCTCGTCTACTTTAACTGAATCTTGAAGTTATAGAAGTCACTTCATGTTTTCGCCTGCAAGCAAATAAAAGTGCACCTTTGCTCTATTCATGATATATTCATACATAGAGGCTGCATGTACAATAATGATTAGTTTGGACCGTGTACAATCTTCCCAAACAGCTCTTAGTCAGATTGATTTGTCAGATTTTTTTAGGTTGTTGCCACAAGCTAGTTTAATATGAAAGTCAAAACAAATTGACTTTATGTTATTGTTTTACATTGTCATATATTTTGAGTTACAGCATATGGAATTTCAAGATCAAGGAATTTGGAAATGCAAAGGCTTTTTTTCTGAAAAAAGACTGAAAGAAAAGACGTGTTCTGTAGCTCTATTAAAAGAAAAATGTCATGAAAAACACGACTGCCTACAAGCTCTCTTTCATCTCAGTCAATGCAATTTGATAATGCCAGAGGGTCACAGTATCTTTGACCTTCAGGAGTCATAACACAAGAAATATTGGAAAAGCTGTGGGGAAAAGACTTGACAGTGTGACAAGCTTAAAAGCCGATAGTGGCATAACTTTCCCTATAACTGTATTAGCAATTTACAGGCTTGGCATTAAAGGGACTTTGCAGCAAAGGTTAGTGTTTCTGTTTCAAATGACTGACCTGGCTATAAGCAACAAAATAACTCAGAATGTATAGTGATATGATAAAAGTTAGTATCCATGGAGTTTGGAGGTCTACCACTTAAGTAAACATGTCTGTGAACCCTCCAGGCAGGCAATTAATCTGTTCATTTTCCCGACAGGTTATTTCCGCCCTTAGGGATTGAATGACACAGTAAAGAGAGTTGTGCCCTGTCATTACCCAACTGATGCCGGTTCATTATTGAGCCTCGTCCTCTGTAAATCCACTGTCGCCTTGCAATGCGCTCAGGTGCTTAGCAGCAACACCAACTTCAGAAATGGGCTCTGTTGTTAGCAGCCTGTTCCTGGAAAATTGGTCATTAAGTAATGCGGGGGAGACAATTGTTCCCTTTAAATGGCCTGGGAAGCATGCAGTTCCAGAAGGACTGTGGTAGATATCTTGGGTAATACATAATGTTGACAACAGCGGGGTTATTTTTAGTGCTTTTTTTTCTTTGTTTTGTAAAAATCAACTCCACTAGTGACTCTCACATCAGTTAGTGTACTGGAGAAGTACACTGCCTATAAGTCAAAATTAAACACAAAATTAAACCCAAAGGCGTTTTAATTTTTGTTAGCTTTTTAAACCTGTGGTTTTACAAAGACAGGAATGTGATTTAACTATCTATCATATCGCACTGTGTGATCTGTTCTGGGAAATGCTAGAAGTTGTTTATCAAAAAGCAACAGGTAGCCGTATTTGTCAAATTATCATGCACTCACCATAAACTAACCACTTAATATTTTATTTTAATTTTGTGGAAGAACAGCACAAGTGGTTCCCAGCACTAACCAACACAAAACACCCATTGTTTTGCAAAGTAAGGGTCCAGGGTGCTGTGAAGTTTCTCAACCTTATTTTTTGAAATGCTTATGCAGCTGCAGAAGCAGAGTGAGAAGAGCCAGATCTCCTGCCAAATTGCTGCTCCTGCCTTATTAATACAGCATGAAACAGACTGTTTTAAAACACTGCTTCCTGCACACACGCTCCTATTATACACTTCCTCCACTGGCTCGCTCTCTGTCTTCTCTTTGTGGTCCTAACAAGGCTTGTTCGCTGCCTAGTTAAGGGGCCCTACTGGAGAAGAAGCACCATCGTGGTTTTGCTAGCAAGTTGGGAGACAGCCAGGCAAGGAGGCACTTTAAGTAGAACGACAGGGAAGAGAGAGGCATATTGAGTGAGATGCAAAGGCAGACTGACAGGTAGTCATAGGGTCACAGAGATATCAAGAGGGTGAGAGACTCTGAGAAGGACTAAGACGGAGAGAAATAGCCAAGGATACAAACAAAGCATCAGAGAGAAAATGAGGCGTTGGGTGACAGAGAGTGAGAGAGAGGAAGGGGAAGTTAGAGAAGCAATGAGGAGCGGCAGCGGAGGATTCCTCTGTACCTGTGGAGGAGATTAAGGGTCTGCATCCAGTGTGATTAATGAGCTGGCCGCTGATTGCTCATCCCCATCTCCCTCCCATGAATAATCACCACCCCAGCACTCTCAAAGAGAGAGCTTGAGTTCTTCTGTGTGTGTGTGTGTGTGTGTGTGTGTGTGTGTGTGTGTGTGTGTGTGTGTGTGTGTGTGTGTGTGAGTGAGAGAGAGAATAAGTGCATGTGTGTACATAAGAGATAACAGTGAGTGTGTATGAAGGACAGTAAATGATCAGTATGTATATACAATATGTGAAAGTGATGTGATATTAAGTGTATGCATAGAACTGCCTGAGAGTGCATAGTTATTGATTGAGAAAATGAGTGCGCATGTACACTGATATACAACATGACATTAATTCAGTGTGTCAGTGTGCTTGAAACATGGATGATATATTGACTAATAGCTGCAGCCCACCTGCAGAGAGCAGCCCTCATACTGAATGCACAGTGACACACCAAGATCATTTGTACATACTGTGGGCTCCCAGCGGGAGTCCTGTCTCCCTACACGTACTGTGCAAACCCACCAGTGTCATTGTGTTCACAGAGGACATTATCACTCAGAAAAGGAAGTTCATGGTCTTCTCAAATGCTCGCTTAGTTTCTGTTTTTAGCATTTTCACGTCCAATGGTAAATCCGTTGAAAGGGTGCCCTTCTACAAGTACTTGGTTATATGGATAGACAACAAGCGTTTATTTACTGAACATATTGCTAATCTTGTTAGGAAGCTCAAAGTGAAGATTGACTTTTATTTTAGAAATAAATCTTGCTTTACTTTCAATGCCAAGAAAAAACATGTGGAAGTCTTGATTCAGTGTACCATGCATCTCTGTGTCATTACAAATGAAAAGTCCCTTACTCACCATTGCATTCTTTACGATTTGGTGGGTTGGACATCATTGACCTCTTGCAGACAACAGCACTGGTATATTTTTATCGATGAAGTGATACCAGGTAAACTCCCAGCTTACCTCTGTACCCTTCTCTGTCTCAGTTCTTATAGTGACCAGCTACACTCCCCCAAGTGGTTGCTTTTTAATGTACCCTGGGTTTTGACTGATCTGGGGAAAGCTGCATTTTCCTATTATGCACCTTGGACATGCAATAATCTGCAAAAAGATCTAAAAATTAGATTTAAGGCCATATTAAAGAATGTGTTGAAGGAGGCATGTGGTTGTTGTTGTTTTTTTGAGAAAAGAAAAACACAACACAACCTACTCATTGTGTTTGAGTAGGTGTTCTTTTGTTTTATTGTGGATGTTTGTATGTCATGTTGTATATGTTGCATTTTGATGTGTTGATGTGATTTTGTGCTGCTGCTGCCTTGGCCAGATCTCTCTTGTAAAAGAGATTTTTGATCTCAGTGGGACTTCCTGGTAAAATAAATCACATGGATTCATGTAGTGGTACATGCAGCTAGTTTCTACGATTTCAAAGGGAGATTATATTCTCAGTATAAATCAGAGTGTGTGTGTGTGTGTGTGTGTGTGTGTGAGAGAGAGAGAAAAATTGTGAAGTGCTTTGTCTGTTATATAAGTGCATTTACCATAAGATTTTATCCATATTACTCCCTCCTACTTCAGCCTTCTCTACACAAAATACATGTTCCATGATACATTCATAAATGAACAAATGTTTAAAAAACCTTTAATAAATTATTACTGACCCTTATAACCTTGTTGGACATGAACTAACAAATTTGAGTTTTAGAATTTTAGTTTAAAAGTGTGCATTAGTATTTAGATTTACTTTATGTATGCATCTGTATGCATCTTTCTTTATATTCTGCACATGTCAAAGATACCTGTGTGCACATATATAGGCACACCTTGATGCAACACAATGACAAAGATAATGACAGGCACCAGCATGTGTCCCCGTGATTGGAAGTGCACTCTGTTGTGAGGAACCTGTGTTTAACCACAGCCTGACACACAGTACTACTGTGCTGCATTGCCTGGTGGTCTAAGATTGCCTGCTGTCATGCCTTTTTGGTGGTTGCATAGCAACAATCAATGAGAAAATCCTTTCTGTTGCCTGTTAAAAAAGTGACTTTAGTTGAGGGCTAACCCAAGTGCAAGCATGACACCAACAGGAGGTTACTTTGAATCCTACAAGTCTCCATTGCTTAGTAGTTTGGCAGCTTTGCAGGAACATGTAGGAAGTGCGAAGGCTGGCAAATGAAGCCCACTTACTGTAGCAGCTGCTTTTTACTTAGTGATGAGATTAATGATTAATGCCTGAATCTTAATTTACCAAATGGGACCAAATGAGGATATTTTTTTTCATGAGGGTCAAATATGAATAATCAAGTGTGCCGTGCATATATTTGCATACATGACACATGAAGGGAGGAGGATGTACTTGTCGATGAGTGACACACAACCCCCCACTAAGGCTCATATTCAGTGAGAGAGAGTGAGAAAGAAATAGAGTTGCTGTTGCCAGCCCAAAGCAGTAAAGACTTCATTTACCAAGAGAGCGTGTGTGTGTGTGTGTGTGTGTGTGTGTGTGTGTGTGTGTGTGTGTGTGTGCGTGCGTGTGCGCGTCCTCACAGTTGTACGAGGTATCAGATGGGCTAAAAACACTACAGACTAATCCAGAGAAGAAGGTGGAAGTAAACAAGCAGTCATTACTGTGGTGGCATCTCACTTGTAAACCTGTGCGTATTTTGCTTTTTAACTGCTTTTGTGCAACTTTTGTCAAGAAACATGTCCAGACGTTCATGTAGAACCTGTTGCATGTTGATATGTAGTCACTGTAATGCTCTTGAAACATTGTTGAAACAGCTATAAGTACACCAAATGTCTAAAATAACGGTTCAACCAATTTTATCCCAGTTGTAATAGACACATAGATCTTTTTTACCTGCAAATCAATGTTTACTGGGTCGTGCTGAGATCAGCTGCTCCAATTAACTTTTGAAACACAAAAAAGGGGATACAAAATCTACAAGTCTCAGCTCCATGAAATCCTCATGAAACCATACTCTGCGGTTTCTTGGGCACAAAGACGATAGTCTTACTATCTACTATCTAAGTTACTACAAAGCACTTTCACATCCACTGTGTGGTCAAAAGTGAAAATGCTAACATTTATTAAATATTTTTATCCCAAAGCTTATGTCTTAACCAATTTCAGATGAGAGTAATAAGACTGAATAACTTTCACATCGGCTACCTTCATCTGTCAGAGGTGGTAGCTGTCGATCATGATCAATCCAATTGTGTGGTTTCACTGTTGGTCAAACTGACTTAAGTGCGACGGTGTTGTCGCTAGAGAGCACCACACATAAATCAGCTGGTGGATAAGTCTACAGAGAGCTGAGGACAGCTGAGGACAGGATGTTTCCTGACATGCAAAAGTATTGTTTTGCTCAATGGGACGGGTTTATAAAGATATTCCTACAGCTACAGGGTCTATTGCCAAAGGCACATTTGCCATATTCAGTATATTCAGTGACTGAAGGTTTATCACACATGCATTAATTTCAGAGAGACACTGATCTAAGAAGAGCAATAAAATATTTAGTTAAATACAGAGAGACTTACCAGCTTGGTCTCTATGAAACTATTTTTGTGAATTCTGAAATAGAGAAGTTTGAGAATAAAATTATAAAATGTATTTAATATTTAAATGTCTTTCTGCTCACATGAACAGATCTTTGTCAGTAAATGGTGATGGAAAGGCATTTAATTCATAAAGTAAAAAGAGCCATTAACTACCATTAAAAAGTGGCTTTGGACACCCTCTTGGCACATTTTTTTATGTCTTGCATCAGGACTGTATTAAATTTGAACTGACTTTCGTCCAACCTAGTACTGGTGAGGAAATTGTTTGATTTAACCCTCCTAATTTACATTATATTTTTGAGACATCTCTGAGGTGTAAAATTTGCAGGCTGGACAGCTTGATGAAAACACAAAGTAATTTATTATCACTGCTGCTGTTTACCAAATTTCCAAGTTTCTGTCACTCTCGACCTGTCACTCTATTTCTGTCTTCAACTCTGTACAGATACAGCAAGCGACATACAAACACCCACAAAAATGTTATATCCACCTCCCTCAGCAACCCCTGTGTGAGACAGCAACCATAGATTCTGTATAAAAAGCATGGAACTGTTGAACTTTTGTAGCTTTTTATATTGGACTAAAATGGCTAGTTTGGTGAGGAACAGATTGAAACTTAATTATTTTGTTCTTGAAAAACACACCCACTAAACCACTGGAGAAGAAAATTATTAACCTCTAGGATCTAGGAGTCTGTATATTTTTTAAAATATTTTCCTTTCTTGAATTTCTGGTAAAATGTAAAGGTGAGTGCACTCTCAGTTTGTTAGTCATGGGAGAGAAAGCCAGATTTCCTAGTATGCTTTGCATCACAATATAAAAAGAAAAATTTAATTTTGCATTAAAGCTTGCCAAGTCCCTATACAGAGAGATTCAATCAGAGAGTCCAGTGATATTCTATTTTCTTATTTAATGTTACCATTCTGGTGGGAGCAGCAACTCAATGTAATGCGAAGCAATTTATCAATTACCAGAAATGATGGTACTTTAATGTGGATGGAACTACTTTGCTGTTGCATGGATTTGGTAATTTGCAGTTGAAAAGACATCTAGGTGTAAACTCGGAGACATTTTGATGAAAAATGTGTAGTTAGAACCTACCCATTGAAATACAATAATTTTAATGCTGTTGAAACAATGGCAATATGAAAAACACATTAACTTTTCACCCCAATTTAACCCTGTTAAAGTTTTAAAATAGCTGCTTAATGTTTGACCCACAAATCTATGCTTACTGGGTGCCTGTCAGCTTGTTTTACTTGCTTCCAGGCCCCGTTCACATGACTCCTCGCATCCTGCTTCTTCACCTATAACCGTCTTTCCATCTGTCCATTCTTTCTCTATCTCCTCCTTGCTCTCTGCCCCTCACTACCTCTCTCTTTCCCCAGTCTAGTCTACAGTCAGGATGTTACCTGTGTTACCCTCTAAAAAAGTTATGGTGTTCTCCTCCTCTGCTTTGTGGCTTGATGTCTTACTCTAGCTCACGAGAGGCTGGTCTCATGAAAGTGGAAAGGGACAACTCTCTGAGCTGCAGTCTTGAGCTCGCCACATTAGTTATTCCCTGGGAGATCTTCTACGTGCTCAGCATCAAATTTGTATTTGTCTCTTCCTGTCTCACACACATTTTTACTCCTTCTCTTATACCCCTGTGTCGTCTCAGTCCATCTTTCGGCATGTCTTTCCTCTTTTTGTTTGCTCATCCTCTTTTACATTCTTTTTCTCTCGCATTTGAGCTCACTTGTTCCCCTCTTTTTCTTTTTCTGTCTTTTCTTTCTGCTCACACTCGTTTTATTCAACCTATTTTTCTGTCGTTTAAGTCCTCTCCTTGTCTCTTTCTTTACATCTTTCTCCCAATATTTGGCCTTGCTCCCACTCCTTTCTCTTTCTCCTTCTCTTCCTACTCTCATTGCACTGTATATCCCTCCAAAGCTGGATACAGAAAGCTCCCTGTTGGCCCTGTCAGCACGTCCATAGCTCAGTTAGCAAGGCTGATCGATCAGTGGAGCTTCTGAATTCCCCTGAAAGTCAATTACTAACTTACACATTGAAGCTATTTTGGGAAAAGGGGGGGGGCACTGTAGGAATCATTAGCTAGATAATGTCATGACAACCTTCCCCAGCAAGCCAGGGCAGAGCAGGCTCTGCCTGTGGATATGCAATTTGTCTGGGTCATCTGAGAATGAGACAGAACATGGGAGGATGTTTTACAAGATTTTTATAGCGTTGCTTTTAAAGTGGAAGTAATCTCTTTGGTTGAGTTAAACATGGGTGGAGCTATTAAGACTGGGATCAAACGCCAGTACTTTTTGTGAACTGCCCAAAATGTGTTCATAGTACCAAAAGCTGGTTTTGAATGCTTGGTCAGATTCTTAGTCCTCTTTATTTATTCAATGATCAGATATATTTGATGATGATTTAAATCATAACTTTGAAGATTTTAGTCAGTATTTTATGTAGGCATTTTCTTCTTTGGCTTGTTTGTGTTAAGACAAGGGTCAACACAGATGCATTTGAAAAGTTGGGCTCATTTATTATTATTCTTAAGGTCAAGGTCATCGTTACATTTCTGTCTCCTGTAAAAGAAAAAATTGCTGCACAAAAAGACCAACATGTCACAGTAAAATCACACTTAATAAAAACACAATTGCAAACACTGGCCTGAATTAAAATAACCAAACATGCTTTTCATAAAAACTTTCTTACTGTTAAAATGATAAAGATTCTTAAGCGTAAATAAATTTTAAAAAATACCATAAAAAGTTACAAGCATGCAATTGCACGTTTGACTTTATATGCCTATAACCTAAATAAACAACTGGTAAAAACCAGTAAAAAGTTATCTGGCTACGCTTTTCTCTGTTTTCCACACTAAGAATTTGATCCTTAAACCTGAAGCTGGTGATACCATAACATTGGATGCACTCCATGGTATCTCTCTAAAAAGTAAGCATGGAACTCAAAGTAAAGTATTTAAAAACATTGTGTTGTTGGTATCGAAACTCAAACTGGCCCAAATAAGGTATGTTAGGTTGCAAGTTAGCTAATTTGAACTAAGGAAGGAGCCAAAAAACTGGGCTTCTGTTTGTGTTTGCCCCTGTTACACCTATTGAGATGCAAGACCCCCTGTCAGCAGATGAATTAGTTCTGGGGTCCTATGATATGAGGTACTATTGTTGCGTTAAGGTTAAGTTAATTGAGCTCTGCCCCTTAACTCAATAAACCCCTGTTAGAGGGCAAAGCCTGTTTGAAATACACCTATAGTTACACATTGTAGCTCTAGTTGTGTAATCACAGGTGAACCTGTCTGATCAACCAGCTCAACAAGTCACTTGAGATTTAGTGGATGAGAAACAGTGTTGCCTCTTATTAAACAAAGAGTTGAATAGTGGGCTCTGTCAAGTTACAATGTGTGACTATCATTATCTTCCGCTCGTTAAAGGTGTCTCTTAGCTTTAACACTTTAGAGACTAACCTGCGATCAAGTGGTGGATGTTTTTAATTGTGTAACAGGAAAATCTTAACATTTAAAATATCCAAATATCTCATATACCCAGTTTCCCCAGAAAAGTGGCATCAACGGCAATCAACACATTTTCTAACTAATATTACACGGCTATTTTTCATCACATAAAAAATGTGTCTTTTCTTGGTCTTATAGCTGTAATCTCAGTGGGTTGAATTTGGATGGTATCGGGATTAATTTCATGGTGTCAGGATTAGTTTCACTACTGGTCCATCTTTCACGAAAGTAGATATTTTTTACTATAGCCTTTCTGATAGACATTAAAAGTGAGGACTAACTGGCTTCAGCAGAAAGTTTGAAAGTTTAGTCTGACCTCATATGAAGGGTTGGACTGTTGCTGGAAATACTTAAACACAATTTGAACTGATTGAATATTTGCTTTTTGATTTGGTATGTAGACAGCAGTGTTATAGCCATGAATTAGGCACTTTGAGCTGAAGGTTATCTTTTCACTGCTGCCAGCACTGCTTCACAACAGAGTAAAATGAAGGTGTTCATACCACAGCCAGATAAACACAGTGCTATCTGAAACTCACCAGTCAATATTTCAAAACCATACATGAGTCAGTCCTCAAAAACACTATTAGATACACAAAAGTCTAATGACTCATAACTTTAATAAACATTTTCTCTTTATTTAATAGCAGTTATTTGACTCCAGAAACCTCCAGTTGCTTTGCATGTCAAATCAATGACTCAAGATTACGTCCCAACTTCATTACGGCAGCACTTGCTTATTTGTACATACTATATCTGTTAAAAGCACCCCAATCCTTCACAGTAGCCAGTGTTTTATCTGCCATAGTCTATTAATTACAGTTTGTACATCTGCTCTGACTGAACCGACAGCCCTTGCCAGAAGACTTCTAAAGCTGTATCCCAACTTCTCTACCTTTTTAAAAGAATCAATATTAATCCACACTAGATGTCCATCTGAACAGTCAACTTCTGCAGCAAGACATAGCAAACCACACAGGTCTTACTTCCATGCACTGCATTAAATTTGAGCAGTGATCTGGTTGAAATTCACAGGACCACCCTGAAACCACCCCTCCAAGCCATGTCAGATCAATGCACTTCATCCCTCATCTGTCCACATG
The DNA here is from genome assembly GCA_002120245.1 of Maccullochella peelii. Lineage (NCBI taxonomy): Eukaryota > Metazoa > Chordata > Actinopteri > Centrarchiformes > Percichthyidae > Maccullochella > Maccullochella peelii. The sequence goes on from LKNJ01001932.1 coordinate 58,644, forward strand.
GCACTCAAAGCCTGTTCTGCCACCCAAATTACTGCTCTGCTGAAATATAACTTTGTTGGCAGTGTACTGTACCCACGGCATTCTGAAATATCACTGACAGGCCGAGCTGTCAGCCCGGATATATCAATCACCTGGAGAGCTATGTGAAACAGACAGCTAATATCCAGGAGTCTTTTACAACAGCATTTGTCAAAGTCTGGATCCGGACAGGAAGTTCCCCACAAACATTTCAAAGTCTGTTAGCAATCTACTCGAAGTCTGTTTTGACAATGAAATATTGTCCCATGTGGGTGTTGAAATGAAACTTTGTTATGATACTGGCCTTATCACTATAGTTCAGTCGTCAACTGCATGTCTTAGAAAGCCAATTTTTATGTTTAGATATTTTGCTCATATAGATTTGTGTGCCATTATAGGTTGTGATAGAGTTGTGGTGCCTAGAGAAGAAGCACAATTCAGAAGTCAGGAAACTAAAAAGTTTCTCAGCAAAAACATGCTGGTGGTAGATAATGGCAGAAAAAGCTACATCAAGAAATATCAACACAGTCAGTGTAGTTTGTTCTGAAACAGCTCTGCAACTCATTTGTGATCTGAGAGTGGACAGACGTCATGCTTGGCACGCGCTTTAAGTTAACACTGCTTCGCTAATTATATACTATTCACAAGTTGACGCGCAAATCCATCTTGCCAGGCTTCAAGTTATGCACTTGTGGCCGAACCATAGTGGTTTGGACCAATCAGCGTCCTATGAGGAGCTACTGGCAGCTACGGGCGTGGTTCAGGTGTTACGACAGTGAGAAGTGACTGTTTATTGAAAACAGCAACGGCGGTTCCTAAAGAGGTTAGTGTAGATGCTGCTATACCATTAGTTATGTCACAACTTGGAGAGTATTGCTTCATTGAAATAAGAGCAAAGAACTAACCTGACGCTCGTGATCTCATGATTTTTGCGAATCCAGCTGTCTCGCAAGGTAAGCTTGTTGTTGTGTTTCCTCTTCAGCGCTCTCCTACTACGTCATATGGTTTGTTGACCTGATTGGTTGAAGTTGGCCCGTGATAGACGGTGATAGACAGATGGCTCATCCAATCACCTGCCAAGTATTTTTTGAAGGTGCCTGCCCTTTTCCTAACAGTTTCCAAGGATGACTTCTCAGATGGTTCTGTGTAACAAACCATCTGGCACGTCAGGTTAAATTATAGGAGCTGAAAGAAATACCCGCAGTGGAATGACAGTTTTTAAGTCTGACAGTAACAAGATGATTGGTTAATATAGTTTGTGGCATAATAAGATTGGTTTCAGTGAATAGCAGGAAAACCAAAATCACTGATTAAAGTTAAAATCGCATAAATATTTAAGTTATTACCATTAAGCTCTATTTCTTTACATCTGAAACCACCTCAGTAAAATTATACCATCACAGTGACCATATTTCATGCCGATTTTATATTTTTAAGTAGAAGCAAATTTTATTTTGATTGGAATGACTACCTTTGGAAATCCATCATTTTTAGGACATACATTAGAATATTTATTGCAATGATGCTTAAGTGAAATATTATTGATTTGGCGATTTATATAATTGCTCTACTGTACTGTATGTTCAGGTATTCCTTGTATTCAGGTTTTCAGATTTTTATTATCTATGGATGTTCAGTTTCCAAACATAATGACAGATGCTCTAATTAGATCCTTAATGGTGTATCCTTTCTTTTAAATATTTTAGTGATGAACGGTCATGCAGCAAGTGAAGTTAATAGTATCAGTCTTGTGTGTGTGTGTGTCTCAGTGGTTACGCTTGGATGGCTCCATTCAGATTTCTCCTGATTTAATGAACCAAGTATATCCTGTCCCCAGCCAATATTGACCCAGGGTCACACACTGACATATATCATGTCAGTGCCCACGTGCCTGAACTACACAGTCACACAAAAGAAACCCTTCATGTGTAACCCCCCTCATGAGTGTGTATGGACAAAATGAAAAGAAAAATGGGAGAAAGACGAAGAATTAGGTGGTGTTGTAATGCAATTCAAGGTTATGAGATAGATTTAATAGTGAGAATACATGGCACATACTGTGTATATTACATGACCCACTTTGCTGCAAAGACACTTGTTTTATGTCTAGTTAAAATATTGGGCTCAGTGTAAGTTTAAACTGACAATAAGAAAAAGATTCAGTAGATGAAAAAGTTTCCAGACTGTAACTGTGACTGTAGATTTCATGCCTGGCCACACAGCTTGGCGACAGATACTATTTATGGTGCCAAGGGGAACCAGTGAAGAATAATTCTTAATTTGCCGTAAAGGTGAATTGAATTGGATGGCCATTTCAATGAACATAAATTTCCCTTAATGAGAAGAATGATATTTGGCTAGCTGTGTGTCCTCTGACACGTGGTCTTTTTCATACTGGATATCCTTCACTCCCGGACAGCTGTTTATCCTCCCCGGTCCACTAGTAATGAGATGGATGCTTAGAAATGTATTAAGCTTGGCTACAGTTCCACTACATCAGCACACTCGTTCTGATTTGTGCTTTTCTCTGCTGTCTTTTTTTCTCCTTTTCCCCCCCATCTTCTAATTTTTCTAAATCTTTTCTTCTTACACTTGTCTCTTATTTTCCTCTCTGGCATCCATTCTCTCTCCAACACCAATCATTTCCCGTCATACTCTCATTCTAACAGAGGTTGTGCAGCTGAGCCTGGCGGAGGACCAGCAGATCAGCGTCTCCACGGTAACAGTGGGCCTCAGTGCTGTCCTTACTTGTGCTATCCAGGGGACACTGCGCCCGCCAATCATCTGGAAGAGGAACGGCATCATACTAAACTTCTTGGACCTGGAGGATATCAATGTGAGTGCATGTTGTTGTTTTCTTCATCGTGGTTGATGCTTTAGTTTGTTGCTGTTGGTGATGATGGTGGTATTGGAGTTGATGGCGATGGCTACAGAATTTTTTGTTTTGTTTTAGACCTTATCCTTCTGGTTTTGACAACATCACTGCTTATGCATATTCAAGTGATAGCATTATGAATACTGTTAAAGCAGTATTAATAGATTTTTGGTGACAAGGGGCAGAAGAACTCCAAAACAAGCTGACACACACGCAGCCCTGACATATTTAAAGCTGTCATGGCTGATGTGTTAGCAAACAATTGCCTACTTATATAACAGCGCAACATTATCATCACAGGGATTGTGTTTGTGTTCTCACTCTCCTTGTAGTTCTTGTTTTGTTTCCACTAAATCCTGAGAAGATATTTGATTCTTTAGCTGCTTTAGCTGCTCTTCACCAGCTAGTTGCTAACTTTTTGTCTGCCGTTTGGTGCTGGGCAGGCAGTGTGCAATCGAGCACAATGCGCTTGTAGTATGGACAGTCTGCACAAATTTTGGGCTGCACACGGAAGTCCACACAGGGGACCTTTGCAGACTCGGGAAGATGACGAAATGTATCTAATATGGACGTTCATGGTTACGTGGACGCCGAAACCATGAATTGGCCTTAAGCAAGAGGGGCCATGAGGAAGGAAGGGTGGTAGGGAAATAGTAGCAAGAAAAAGAATTCCAAGGATTATACTAAAAGAAAACTTTTACTCCCAGCCCTCTCCATGAAACAGGAGACTTATAGCTTGCTCAGTGCTTAATGAACTATGTGGCCATGCTCCTGTTTAGACACATCTGCTCAGGTGACACAGCACCGGCCTTGCTTTACCCACCACCGGATCACAATTCACTAATTGCATGTTAATGAGCGGCCTTGTTGGTCTGCTGTGATGATGAGCCGATAAACAATGTCAAGTGTTAAGGTGGAGACTGGAGGAGAGGTGATGGCAACAGAGGTCCCTCAGGCTCTTGACCGTGCATAATGAATTTCCACGGAGCACAGTGATCAGAGACGAGGAGGGAGAGAGGAGCCCTGTCTGTGTTTGACGGTCAAATCAAAGATGATGAAACTAAAAATTCCTAAATTAATGACAGAAATATCCTCAGCACTTTGTTGTGTGTGGAATTCCTCCTAATTTGAGTAATTTCTGTGTAGATCGGATGTTAATGACAGAAGGAAAGAACAAGAGTAAAAAACACATTTAAAGGAATATTTCAAGTTTTTGTAGCCAGTTTGGCCAGCTTTCTCTTGTACAAAAAGATTTTGTATTTTAATAGACATCCTGGTTAAATAAAGCATACACATCCCATTAAGTAATGATAATGTAGACATCCAAGTAAGTTACCCAAAGTCTGTAAAGGGCAGAAGATAAACATCCAGTTTTTTGGGCTTGTATTTCATATGGATGTAGTTCTTTCTAGAAATGTGTAAATCTACATGCCATATATACACATATGTACATTAATAATTTGCCTTTAAGCGTATGAAACCATATCTGTTAGAATAGTAAAATCACAGCAAAATAAGGGGAGGATGAGGGTGACGGAAAGAAAGAACCAAAAAAAAAACAGTAACCAAGAAAAGAATACAGGACTTATGTTCTTGTTGAGCATTTTTTTGTCCAACATTTTTTACAAATCGACTTTGAACAATGTAGGTCAATAAGTAGATGGGTTAAGAGGAGGGAGGGGACCTTACTTTCTTCCATCCATTAGCTATACCTGCTTATCCTTTAGAGGGTCGCGGGGCACTGGAGCCAGTCCCTGCTGACATTGTGTGAGAGGCGGGGTTTATTAAAAACAATTACTACACGGCTACTTTTATTTGTGTGTACATTTCTACCACTTGGCGAACATAAAATGAATGTGGCTCTTAAGTATATGCGAGCTGATGTTTATTGCATCAGTACTATTCTTTGTATTATGAAAAGGCAATGATGATTACTATTGGAGAATAGGCCAAAGAAGACAGTGATGTAGTTTTGCATCTAAAAAGCAAAACTTCAATGAGTAACTTCAATTTTATTTATTTGAATGTGGCTACTAGCCATCTTCATGTATAATTCTTCCACTGCTCTTTCCATTACAAGAGCATATAATTTTGTGTGAATAAAAATAAAAGCCTGTTATTTTCTCATGAGTTTTTTCAGTCTGATTGTCTGTGCACCATCAGTGCATTTCTTGAACTCAAAGTAAACTCTTTCCATTATGTTGTGAGCTCCCATTTACATTCATGTCTTCTTACTTAGTCACTAATGACACTAGCCAAGCAGACACAACGCAGGCTCAGTGATCAGACACTGATCTAGTGATCAGCGTTAAAGACAACTTGGAGGTATTACTCCAGTTTGTTGTCAAAGTTGTTTTTGCCTTTTTGATACTAGGGCTGTTCCTGAATCTGAGTGGTCAGTTTGGGACAATTTTAGTTTAAGAAAATACAGAATATTATTGTTATTTCTTCATCAATACTCCTTACTTAGAATCATGAGATGTACTATATTATTCAAGGCCTCTGCCCAGTTACACTACAATCTAGCGCACCTGCAGAGCAGCAAGCCACCCCACATTAAACTCCTATAACAGCCTACGTATCAAGTCTTATGTTTTACCTGTAAGTCTAACATTTTTGTGCCTTTGATCATCATATGTAATATGAAAACAACAGATTAGCACACAGTCAAAGAAAGAAAACCCTTCTCACTCTTCATTTCAATTGCAGTTTGAAGTTAATTTACAGCCTACCAAAAACATCTGATGATTCGACTGACAGTATCAGGGTAGAATCGGGGGCATCTTGATTGACCGGTCGAGGCAGATGACCGCCCACCCAGAGCCTGGTTCTGCTGGAGGTTTCTTCCTGTTAAAAGGGAGTTTTTCCTTGCCACTGTTGCTTGTGCTTGCTCTTGGTGGGAATTGTTGGGTCTCTGTACACATAAGGAGTTGGTCTAGACCTGCTCTTTATGACAAAGTGCCCTGAGATAACTTTGTTATGATATGGCGCTATATAAATAAAACTGAATTGAATTGAATTGAATTGATGATTCGAATAATCAACGTTCAGGAGACGGTCCTACTAGATACCCCTTTTATCACAGGAACCACAACTGATAGTTAAGATTTTAAACTGCAATATATTTGGCATAACCTGCCAGATATATTAAAGTCATACATTTTAGCCCAAATGGCCCCATTCAGTTTTAATTGCCCTCGCTGGTGTAGTTGTATCTCTCACCTTAATTGTAAATTCTGAACTTTTAAAAGCTGCCTTAACTCCCCCATCTTTCTTACAAGAAAATCATTTCACTTTTTCCTGTCACAAAGCGACCCTCTGTCAGGTCACATTAATTCCTTGAGCCCTCAGAACGAAAGCAGCCGTTTGTGGTGTCCATGTCACGACAGAGCTGCATCAGGACATCTGCTCTGCCACTTGGTGGGACAGCAAACTATTTAATGCCTTAATCCGCCCTAAGCTGTGGCTGGAACCCCCTGGTGACTGCCGCATGCTGCACCAACAACAACCGGCTCCATTCATCAACCTAATGGGCTTTATATTTTTAACCCTTGCCATTTATCAGGCTGAGGCAGCGTGATGAGGGGAGAGAGGAGGATCAAATTCCCCAACGCCTGCTTCAGCTCAACAGGGAAACCGTTGATTCATAGTCTCTCTTCCCTTTCACATCACTCTTTTTCTCTCTTGTCTTTTCCCATCACTTCCTGCTGTTGTGTGCCTCCTCTCCCCTCTCCCCACTCTCTCCAAGCATCCTTACGTATTCTATCAAGCTACCTTCATTTCTCCCTCACTCCCAGTGGCTCTTTCCTGCCCCCCATTCTTCACCACTATTCCCTCTCCTACACCACCTGTTCTTCCTCTTCCTTCTTTCCTCATGTTCTTGCTCCCTCCCTCCTCCCCCTCTTCTTCCTATCTTGTGCTTCTTCACCACCACCTCCGCCTCTTCTTTCTTTACTTAATTTTCCTCTTCCATCTCTTCCCTGTGTTACAGGACTTTGGGGATGATGGCTCCCTGTACATCACCAAGGTGACAACAATCCACATGGGGAACTACAGTTGCCATGCCTACGGCTATGAAGACCTCTATCAGACACATGTGCTGCAGGTGAATGGTCAGTAGTGGCTCATTTCTTACTTAAAGTGGTGGGAAAAGTGTGCAAAATGCTTTAGTTTTGTTTGTGCTACTCTGTGGTTCCCAAGTGAGAGCATTTTTCTTATTGCCTTCCCTGCTTACAGTGAAGAACAGTTAAAAACAGCCTCAAAGGCAATTAAGCCAACATGCTGTTGATTGAAGTGTCAGGAAACAATGGGCACCGTAGATACATTAGGTGCAGCATTGTCATATGACAGTGGTTCCCAACAGTGGTTGGGCATTCTCCCACAGCCCTTTCAGAAGGGCTCAGGTATCCCTCATTGTGTCCCATCCATATATAAGATGAGCTGTGGTGGATTCTTGACACATCTAAATCCATACAGAGCTACTGCACAATCTTTCCACATACCCCCTGGTAACTGCAGAAGTATCCCTGGTGGGGAAACACTGGTCATATGAGAACAAATGGTAAAGGCACAATCACAATCGATCAAACAGGATCAACCCATGGACTGAAGGCTTCTGTACGACTACAGAACCGCTATCAACACATTTGACTATTTGTTACCTTTAATGTAGTGAAAGGAAGCACTGGGGTTGTCAAATGAGCTGCAGTGTTAATTCATTGTATGAATAATTCACATAGAAAGTGAAGAAACAAAATGCTGGTTTACAGTTAGTAACAGATGCAATATTATCTTGTGTTTCTCTTTCATTAGTCTGTTTTATTTAGAGCTGCAACTAACACTTAAATTCATTATTGATTAATCTTCCCAATGTTTTCTCAAATAATTTATTATTTGTTTTGTCTATAAAATGTCATAAAATTATATTTTTTCCAGAGCCAAGGTGATGTCTTTAAAGCTTGAACTAACAAGAGCAAAGTGCTTCGAATTGTCATTTTTGCTTGAAAAATGACTGAAACAATTATTTATCAAAATAGTAAATTTTCTGTCGATCAACTAATCTATTAATCGCTCCGTATTGTTTTATCATTATACATTTTCTCCATATTATTTAGATTTTCCTTTTACAATTAAGCTCTAAAGCATAGCTTAATAGTAGAAGAGGTTGCTTGTCAAAACAATTAGTGTTGTTCATATACGTGGCTCACAGGAACCCAGCCGTCAAAGCATTACATCAAAGTGACTCTCTTGCCACAAAAAACATCATTTGGCTCTGAAAACTAATTGTGTGCGAGTGCAGCAGATGCACTTGATTTTGTGCAGTGGATAAAAGCTACTTAAGCTAAAATACATCAGAAAACCAGCAGACACACTACACTCACACCGATTTTGGCAGGCTGAACTTATCAAAGCACCATTTTGCTCATATTAATCATCTGCATAAGAGTCTTTCTCTCCCCTACCTGTATACAATAAAGTTATTTCTAGGCATCTCTCCAAAAATCCAGGGAGGAAGAATTTTAAAAGCCCCCCTACCTGTAACATAACAAATCAAAGATACAACTCCTTTCCTATTTCTACACTTTTGTCTCAGGGTGGCAAAGGAGGGGGAAAATGTATTCAATTAAGTCTCTTTCAATTACAAGAGACAATGGGTGTGATTGTTTTGTTTTTCTGAGGTGCTAATTGAAAAGAAACACAGCTACATTTTAGACCTTGAACTAAAGAGGGAGAGGGGGTGATGGGGAAGGGAGTCATGGCGACAGACTAGGGTCCTGAAGGGCAAGTTATCAGGCGAGGGCAATTACCAAATGTTTGTGTAGGGGATTCAAGGTATTTCAAGTGAGATAGGACGAGATGAGATAAGGTGGAATGGAAGGGAGCCAAGTGCCACATTAAACTAAGTGGAAGGTTTGCATCATGTTGTATTGAAGCACAAGCAGCCATGCTTCACTTTTTACTGTGATGAGAGGAATGACGGCGCTGCAGCATCAGTATCGGTGAAGTACCCATGGTCGCAGTCTAGTACTGTTTCTGTGGTGTTATAGTACCCTAGAGTATAGTATATCAATGCTGTTGAATGTTTCTGCAGTGTCAAGTACATATGTATTATTAAAAATGGACGAAAGGAACAGTTGCTATAGCAAAGTACCGTTTTGATAGAAAAACAGAACACGTTGTATAACAGAGATGCAGATTACAATACAGAGACTTTCAGACAGGCTGAAGGTGAGGCGAGTAGAAGTACTTATGTAGGCGTAGTGTGATTATGTGTATGAGGTAGATATATATACCTGTCTGAAAGTCTCTATTGTAATCGGTGTCTGTTATATCAATAGCAATACCACGATGTAAAAATACTCCACTATAGGTAAAAGTCAAAATCCTACTTAAGTAAAAGTACAGAAGTATTATCAGCTAAATGTATCAAAAGTAGAAGTAGTGGTTGTGCAGTAAAATGTCCCCTGTGACTGATATATTATCATATGTTACAGTGTTATATTGTTAATACTGATGCATTGAGGTGTAAGCAGCATTTTACTGTTGTAGCTGGTCGAGGTGGAGCTAGATTTAACTACTTTATATATAGTTAAGAAGTTGAGTCCAGTGGTTCCCAACCTAGGGGTCTGGCCCCTCCAAAGATTTACAAGATAAATCTGGGGGGTCATGAGATGATGTTTTAATATTTTGAACTTTTCTTTAATCTTTGCTTTTGTGTGAAATATTAATATTATTATAAACAGTTATGAAACCATGTGATAGGTTTGAGGGGAAATGTGTCTTTTGTGCTAACAACTCATAGACATATGAAACATGACAAGAGCCCCAACTGCTTCTTATAAGGGGTCTTGAGTTGAACAGGTTGGAAACCACTGGTTTAATCTTTAACAATGTATCATGTTCTATAAACTTATCACATCTTTAATGTAAAATCTTAATATGAAAAGTAACCCATAGCTATAGCTCTCAGATAAATGTAGTGGAGTAATAAGTACAATATGTCCGGCGCAGTGGAGTAGAAGTATAAAGTACTTGAGTAAATGCACTTAGTTACATTCCACTACTGATAAAAATGTAATAATAAACTTAAAAATAATAATAGGGTCAAAGAAAAACTTTCTGAAAGGAAAAAAAACACAAATAAGTAAGTAGCAAGCAACAGATGCAATATTAATATTGCTTTAGGGTTAAGGGGCAAGTTTGTAAGTTGAATGGTATAGGTGAGGATTTGACAGCGGCCTCAAGGTTGAGAGGGTGCCCAGCATCAAGAAAATTACCTCTTACCTGTTCGTGTAAACTATTACCTCATTTTTCATTTTTCCCCTTGATTCCTCCACATTCATTTGTAGTCGTCTCCCCGGAGGAGGTGGTAAGTGGCAGATACGTCCAACATCTATTTCATGCAGGACTCGAGCTGTAATAAAGCAGCCCCAGAGCTCTTGGATTCTTGTTATGTGTGAATATATTACATGCTGGGGTGAGACAAATTCCTCTCTGCCCACTGCGTGTGTGGGTGTTTGTGCTATATTCCCCCAGGAGTTACGGTCTACCATGAAACAGTGTGTAATTATGTTTTCACTCGCCCCCTCTCCTCTCTCCCTGTTTGTGTCTTGGGTTTTGTTTGTGTTTGTGCGTCTAGTCCCTCCAGTGATCCTGGTCTATCCAGAGACGCAGGCCCAGGAGCCCGGCGTTTCTGCAAGCCTCCACTGCCACGCCGACGGTATCCCAAATCCCAAACTCCTCTGGCTGAAGAACGGCATGGACCTGCAGCCCAGATCCTCCAAACAGCTCTCTCTCATGGGTGAGGAGTGTTTAGGTGCTGTCAGCATATATGTTTTAGCAGATACTGTATGTCACATCTCGTTGGTGCAGTGTTACATACCAACAGGAACACTGCAGACATCTTTTATAAACCAAGACAAGGCATATGGACAATGAAAACAAAACTTAAAAATCAAGCTAATATTCTGTCAGATAAAGTCCCTTTTTATTGAAAACTCAGCTGCGCCACTTGTCAGCAGTAATATTTTGTTGTGCTTTCCATTGATTTGCATTCCATACCAAGGTCATGAAACCAAGATTGCGGTCACCCTCTTTAACTGTCTTCATTTTGCTCCTCTGACAAAAATAAAGCGAAAATAAAGCGAATGAAAAGGGAGATTAAGAGAGAGAGAAAATAAAATGAAATATACTGTGTGTCAGGAGATGGCAGCTACTTATCCAAGCTAGAAGGGTGCTTTTAAAGACACACTCAACATCAGAGAGAAGGAGCAGCATGACTTTTTCTTTTTATGGCCTACTTCTCATTAAGGGAGAGTTTATTGGCTGTGTGTGGGTCATTACCTGTGGTAATAGCCTGTTATCAACCCTCAGACACTCAAACATGGGAGGTTCTGCAAGGTTCACCAACACATAAACACTGCAGAGGCTACGGTTTCAGATTTGCCAAATAATGTGAGCAATGGCAAGGGCCAGGAGTCCTACTTACAGTGATAATTTGTGCTTGTTTTATTTAATTAAGGAAAGTGAAAAGAATAGAGTGCAAAAGTAGATTAAATAGTGTAGATTGCCATTTTTATCTAGCCATGCTTCAAAAAAAGAGATCAAAGCACAGAGCAGGTGTGACTTGCTATTTCATTTCCACATATCACATATAATGTCAGGAGTGTGATAAAGATGTCGTAGAAGTGTTGCCTCAATCCTCATATTTGCCTTCTGTAAAATGTGAACCACACACTGACAGTTGATAGTGAGGAGTATTGATCGTAAGCCACAGTTGAACAGTAAAGAGAGAAACTGCTTTGTGTGGCTGAGTGAATGAAACCGTGTTCTGGAGCCTGATATTTCCTGTTGTTAAGTTTGTTATGGAGCAAACCTCTTAACACAGCTATTCATTATACATCATGTTTCTCAATCAGATGCATTGTGGGAAGAAGGCTCAATGCATTCTTTTCCCCAGACCAGTTTCAGATAAATAATATCATTATCACTATAATCACATCCCTTGTTAATCAATAGCTGAATGTCTTTGACTTAGCAACCTGTAAACTGTTAGCAGACGGTAGCCTATTAATACATGTCCAGCAGATACGGAGGAACACTTGCATTGATTTGGAGTTGTGTTCTGGCCACCTGATGAATGTAAGTCCAATATTCACTCTCCTTTTAGCACTGTTTTGCTCTCCACCAACTCCTCAGGGAAATATCTGGCTATTTACTGTAGCTGCTAAATTCTCCACTTCGTTGACCAGCTAGTTGCTAAATTTGTCTGTCTGCCATTTTTCTAATGAAAACAGCTGCCTGCTCCAGCCAAAAACGACGCTATGAGAGTGATTAAACAGCAAAGTTGCGGCCGTAAAACTAAAATGAGCTGAAAGATGCTGCAGAGTCGGGTGATAATTAATATAGTTAATCAATTATAGCCACTTTAAGGCCCCCATTGACTTCTGGGCCCCGGGCACATGCCCCATGTGCCCTTGCAGTAATACCCCCATGTAAAGAAGACCAAAAGTCATAATTTAAGACTCCAACTCAAAATCCCTGACAGCTACAAGCTTGCAAAATAAGGATAAAGGCTAATTTAATGAGTGGTTGATTCAGTGGTTTTCAATAAGAATTGATCAGAACATAATTATGAAGTAATTAAAGTGGTGTCTCATTCTATGAAGGCCTGCTGCAAGGCAGTTTTCACTTCAAAGCATTACACACTTTTCCCCTGATAAAAGAGAATTATTATCGGAATCCAAAAGAAATTTCACTAATGTGAAAAGCTTTGCGTCAACTTCTGTAATGTCTTGTTGTTTTACAACCCAGTAGGTGTGAATTAGAAAGTAGAGATCATTTTTGACGTAAAAATGAACAACTTGTGTGCTTGATTGCTTTTTGGTAAATATTTAGTTCTGCAGGAAGACAACATACTTACAGTATGCTAACTTTAAGTTTTATCAGGTAGGAAGAAGAAAAGAAATCCAACAGGATGGAGAGAGGGAGAGTTTGAATGATAGATGGTATAGAAGTTCATAGGTGCTATAGATACTTCAAGAGACGTACAGAGAGGGGTGAAAACTGAAGCTTTCTTTTATGTTTTTATAAAACATGGCCTGTAAGAGCACTACTGTGACACATCATTCACTCCACCCCATGCTGTAAAGTGTGTGGTGTTGTGTTCAATGTAGTGCTGCATAGAGTACAGGAAGGATCAGAGTGCAGCTGTACATGACAGAGCCTGATGCTACAGAAAACATCAGAGAGTCTGCCTCTGATGATGACCTCTGTGTTTTAATATCGCCAACATCACCTGTCACCTCCATCTAACATCACTACTGCAACTTGAGGCAAACAATGCAGCTTTATACAGTATGTGAGGAGAAATAAGTGTGAAACTAGACTTCAGTCATGTTCTGAAAGACAAGAAAGCTACTGAAGTAGAATGTAAGAAATGTAAAGTATTAATTTTCATTCAACACACGGCATCCAACACATTCTGGCTTTATTTCTGTAATTTCTGTCAGATTACTCCCACACACATCGAGACCTGACATCCAGTACTGATGTATATGCTTAGTGAATTTAAATGTATTTAGGTTTAATGAAAGTAATAAATCAATCGAGTAAAATTCAAACAACTACAACTCAAAATCCTGAATGTTGTTCTTTCTTTTAACATTTCTTATAGAAATAGACTCAGTCTGGTCCAGATGTTTGGTGTGCATTTAAGGTAGATAATTAGTCCCAATGAACTGAAGAGTCAACAGTCTAGAGTCTGGAAGAAACCACGCCAGACGTGGTTGTTGTGAACCTTGTAAAATTAATGGCCGTTTTTGTCATTGCATAAGACTGCCAGTTAACTGTCTCAAATGTGTGTAATGTACTCCAACAACAAACTGCTACAGTAACACTTGTTTCTTTTCCTTTTTGTTTCCTCTCTTCTCATAGCAAATGGTAGTGAGCTCTTTATTGGCAGCGTCCGGTACGAGGACACCGGAGCATATACCTGCATCGCCAAGAACGAGGTGGGAGTGGACGAGGATATCTCCTCTCTGTTTGTTGAAGATTCGGCCAAGAAGACCCGTAAGTCATACAGTGTCAAATTTCACCTTTTACTGTAGAAAGTAAAAACATTTAACAGTAAATTCATTTAAACCTTATCTCTGTCAAAGACAATGCCAAAAAGAAGTATAAGAGTTTATATGATTTTTTTTTTATGCTGGTATAAATCTTAAAGTTGAACTTATACTTTACCAAAATAAATATTAAATATTATATTTACCAAAATAATCACACCTGTGAGTGAGACACACACATATATGCTGCGCACCCTCACACAAAATAATAAATGGATCACTTTATTTCCATGTTTAAATATGTAAACATCTGTTGTTGGTGCTGTCAGGTGGAGCAGTGAATTCGGTCTATGCATGAAAGACAGCAATCTATGATTGGTCAGTAGTCTGCCATGTCTCTCGGCCAATCACAGCAAGAATTTATGATGGCCAAATCTGACACAGTGACCATCTCAAATGACAAAAACATTTTGTAGCCTGAACCTGGTACAAGAGATATACATGTAGGATAAGATGAGGGCACGCAAATCTGACTCCCATAAGCACGAATAAAAATTCAGAATATCATGTTTATGAAGATTTTTCCATATTCTGATAGCGTATGAGGAAACACGGCAAAAGGTCAGACACGTGCAATCACTGAAGAACATCTGAAAACCAGATGAGACCTCTTGTTTTAGGAATTTCCATATACTTTACGTGGTGTGAATAAAAAAACACAATTTAACAGGACAATCCAGAAGTTGAAACTTTATTTTTCTAACTGTGTTTTCATACTGCAAAAGGATCAGTGGATGAGTCACTCTATATTCTCTATTCTGACTGCGGGCAGTGTGAGAGGGTCTCATTGAAATAAATAATTTGAAGAATTAAATCATATATTTTATGTTTCTTTGATATTTGGTCTTTCATTAGATTGCGTCATTTTGACGAGTTAACCATCGCTACCTAGAAAGAACCAGTTAAAATTAAACAGAATAATCGATGACTTGTCTTCTCTCAACATAAGAGTGATCTCTTGATTTAGGAGGAAATATGATCCTGTCAACAGCAGTGAGGAACATTTTGTAGCTGTCAAATATGTTTTGTCTTGGCATGACATGAGAGAAATCGCCTCCAGTTTCTTGCAAGGCCTCTTTTTTTCTTAAGGTGATTTAATGTTTCCTCTCCTTTTCCCCCCCTTTCTATTGCTCGGCGGCTGACTCTGCAGTTGCAAACATTCTGTGGAGAGAAGAAGGTAATACATTACAGTTCTCAAAGTGCTTTTGTATTCTTGTGAATAAGAAAATACGGCAGGCATGTTGTGTAGCTCTTTGGGGTCTGCAGCTGCGTATCTACACTCTCCAAGATGTTTGCCATGCTGTCCAGTAGAATCACAAAGTTGTTTTCTCTCCAGCAAAACTTGACTTCAAATGTTGTTTGCTTCTTCTTTTTCTTCTTCTTGCATGCTCAAGGAGTTTCATCCTCTTGCTGGTGTGCTTTCTAATCTGTTTTTCAGATCACCTGGGGAGGAAACATTTACACACAAGCAGGAATTTTATGTATTCTGCAAATAATACCACAGACCCAGTGTGGTGGCCACATGAAAAACAACTTTGTGGTTTTCAGCAGTATACAAATCCAACCTGTCTTTATACTATATATATTATTACCACATCAGCATGGCCACAAGTATGGTTTTACTACTGCACTGGAAAACCCACTGCGGTTTAGAGTGCAATACAAATACAATCTGTTTTATATACATTCAATATTCAGGTTTACCACAGAACCAACAGAAGCCAGTGTGGTTTAGAATACAGTGTAAGCATTTGGATTATATGTGAGCATTTGTCAGCCCTCATTAACACTGTGTGTGTGTGTCTGTATCCATACATTTGTCAGTGGTTTGCTCTGGATTCTAGCATTTTGCGTTTTTCTTTCCATGTGTTACAGCCTATAGAGGAGTGCTCATTCTCTGGTGCACTGTGCAAAAATAATGTCTTAACAGCCTGAAAACTCAATCATCTTCTAAATGTTTATGCATGCCGCAAGTGTGTATACTGTATGTGCTTATGCTTATCGTCTCTGCTCATTTGATGTATTCCTGACAGCAGTAATAGCTTGTTGCTCATCCAAATGCCTTAACATCAGACTGTGATCCTTGCTAACTCATCAGCAGCTGTTTACACAGAGCAGATGAGATGTTTCCTCTTAGAGACAGTGCCTTTAATTTGATGCCTCTTGCTATGGTATGTTGTGGACATGTTGCTGACAGGGCCCTTTGTAGGCCTTGTCAAAATGGCTGGCAGCCACACACTGCCCATGCCCGCTAACATGTTAGCATGCTAACAGGAGTCTTGCTGTGTCTCCTCCAGCAGGGAAATTGAACTGCCCATCACAGATGTCAAACGAGATGAGAGTGGGATTTTCTGCTGTTTTTAATTTGTATGAGTTGCTTTTTTAGAAGCACGTTTGGCAACATTTTTCTGTCTTCCTGTCTTCTCTTCCAGGGCTGAGTGTGGGGAATATGTTCTATGTGTTTTCTGATGAGGGCATCACTGTTCTTCAGCCCAGTGAATGTGAGATACGCAGACACATGAAGCGGACAGAAAGGATTGTTGCTACCTATGTAAGTGCTTGATACATCATTTTTTGTTATCAATATATAGTGATATAATAGATTAGAATAGATTCAATCAGATTAAGATTAGTACATAAAAAAATGGCCATGTCAGGTAAGGAGTAGTTTTCTCCGTATGTCACTAAATATATTCCAGGATGGCTGTGTTTGGAACTGCTGAGCTGATGCCTTTTAAAATCAAATTATGTCCTAGGCAGAAAGATGTCACTCAAGTGTTTTGTTTTTACATTAAGAAAGGCATGCACTCACACAATCACGACGCATCAGGTACACCCCTAAGAGCATCCTACTCCCAGTCAGTAATAGGTCTTAACTAGAAAAATTGCATTTCCTGCAGAAAATGCGTGGGAATG
>LKNJ01001933.1:0-14425 GCA_002120245.1 Maccullochella peelii
AGCACGAGACAGCGGCTGTCTACTGCAACATCTGCGCATGCGCGGAGCATAAAGGAAGGGACCCGGACACGGAGAATTAAGTCATATTTCGAGTATTTACAGTTGTTAGAAGTTTCCTTCTCGGCAGGATAAAAGACAAACATACAGGTAGGACAGCCAACATGCCATATACCTACGTAGGTAACCCTGAAACGTGGTTTGTGCTCTTTCGAGATAAGTAAATCAAGTTATGTTAGCGGATGTTGACATAGCCCGAAGACAGAGTTATTAGCGTTAGCAAACTTTTTGTGTAACTTGTGTACACAACACTGTAGCTTCCACGTTGCTCTATTTAGCCTGTTCAACACAACTCAATAAGCTTTTGTTTAACTTTAAGCTTGGTGAGTATCACACCAAGCTTTACACTTATCATAACTTGTCACTTGTCACAGTGTGTTCAGTCAAATTGTCAAAATAGCAAACAGCTGTTAGGGAATGAAGAGCTTCGGAGAGAAATGCCTGCAGTCAAACTGAGAACAGGCAGTTTACATCAGTTGTCTGCTGAGTTGTACTTTTTGTTACTTGTAAGTTTTAATGTCAGGGTTAATAGACAAAAGTCAGCGGTTATAATGTATAACTGCTTCCGCGTGACTCAGCATGGTTCATCATCTATTTCAGGGAGGGGGGTGGGGGGTCAATGATTTGACATGAATTCCAGTACTGAAACCACACAGTTACTGGCAGTTGTTTTAGCTTTGCTTCCGGCCAAGTTATGGCTCAGCATGACCAGATCTCATAATTCCTGGTTCAGTCTTAAAAAAATTAAAAACCACAGCAGTAATTATGATGTTACACATGTCTTTCAGAATGTGAATACTCAATTAACCAAGCAGCGGTGTAATGTAACTAAGTACATTTACTCAAGCACTGTTGCCTATTTAAGTAGGCCTAAAATTTTACCTGAGTGTTTCCATTTTATGTTACTTTTTACTCACGCTCCACCACAATTTAGATGTAAATACTGTAATTTTTACTCCTCTACGTTTATGCTACTACTTACTTTGAAGATTCAGATTCTACATACAAAACTGGTGGTCAGTTTATAACGATATATAAACTAGGCTAGTTAAAGGTGGGGTAGGCAGTATTTTTTTGGCATCATTGGGCAAAAATGCCATAATAACTGTTCAGCATATTGTAATTCAAGTGGTCTGAGAGCAAACCTCTACTTCTGCACCTCCTCTTGGCTCTGTTTTCAGGCTTTAGAAAATCTAGCCCATGACGGGAGACTTTGGCCAATCACAGATTATTTCAGAGAGACTGTGCGTTCGTATTGGCTGAGCTAAAAATGCAGATGCGTGCATGTCCCTTCAGACGGTGAAAGCCTGATTCAATGGCGGAAAATCCTGCCGAAAATCCTGCAACTTGTGATAAATTTCCAATACCTCCTTTGCCTACAACGACGTATAGTACAAAGCAACACGTCCGGAGCTTCGGGCTCATTATGTTCCATGTCATGGTGCTTGTATCAATGAGTGGCAAAGAGGCATGATGACAAAACAGTCGGGAATAACTTTTGAGGGGGGACCGTGTGGTGTGCTAGCATCTCAACCCGCTGTTAGACGCATTGCAGCTAGCACTACGAGACATGAGGTTTTGCAGGGGAACCGACGACTTCTGCTGCCGGTCGAAGTTGTGGGTTTGGTGGGAGGGGCTTAGCGGAGTGATACGAGGCAGCAGAGAGAGAGGCGGAAGGTTTTGCATAGGTTGCACAGATTTTACATACCCCAGCCTTAATACCAGCTTTAGCTCCGCCAGCTACAAAATGCTGCTCACACTGTAATGCATCTGTAAAAACAATGCAAGGATATAATATGATAAAATAACATCTGCTGCATAATGAGAAAATAATTAAAATACTTAACATACCATCACTTACTTAAGATTTAGAATGCAGGACTCTTACTTAAAACAGAGTATTTCTACACTGTAATTTTGCTACATTTACTTAAGCAGCAAAATTACGAAGTGAAAGATCTGAAACTTCTCCCACCACTGGAACCAAGAACATGTAGGCTTTCACTGCCACCAAAGACAACACCAGCTGATCTTCACAGTTCCTCCTAGCTGGTTTGAAGTGTACTAATCACTTCCTCTGATTTAATCTTTAGTTGCAGGAATGAAAAGTTGTTTAAAAAAAGCTAAAAGTTGCTTAGTTGTTGGGATGAAAAGCTGCAGCCTCTCGGTTCTCCTGTGGCACATTGTTGCTCACCTCTGACAGGCCAAGGAGTCTACTGTGCAGAGCTGAAATGATTAGCTGATTAACCGATTAGTGGACTGACAGATAATTTGGATAACTGATTAATCATTAATAAGTAATTTCTTGAGCAAAAATGTCAAATATTTGCTGGTTACAGCTTCTCAAATGTGAGAATTTGCTGCTTTTCTTTCTTTTAAGTCAGTGAAAACTCAATATCTTTGGCAATTCATCAACCTGGACTCTGGGAAACTGTGACGGCACTTTTCACTATTTTCTGACATTTTACAGACTTAATTAATTGATCAATCAAAATCACAATAATTGGTAATTTCAGTCCTACTTTGCTGTGCTGTTAAATTCTGATGTGTTGCAGGTTGCAGTTGCACCCTATGGCTGAAGGTGTGTTAATCAGTGAATGCTGCACATGGTTTGAGACCTTAGATATAGGAACTGCCCTATATTGCCTTCATATTTCTCCTGCACAGACAGTATCCCTCGGTGCACCATCATCTTCATTATGGTGCACAACTTAAAAATGGTCTAGGTTGTCAACATTGCATTTTTAAAAATATTTATTAATGCAGAAATGTTATATATTATATGTATGTGTATGTATATAGTGCCAAATCATAACAAAGTTATCTCAGGGCACTTTTCATATAGAGCAGGCCTAGACCGACTCTTTATATTTACAGAGACCCAACAATTCCCACCATGAGCAGCAATAGGCAACAGTGGCAAGGAAAAACTCCTTTTTAACAGGCAGAAACCTCGAGCAGAACCAGGCTCTGGGTGGGCGGTCATCTGCCTCAACCGGTTGGGGGGAGGGAGGGAGAGAGAGAGGGAGAGAGAGAGGGAGAGAGAGAGAGAGAGAGAGAGAGAGAGAGAGAGAGAATACAACATGCAGTAGTACAGTACAGTTCCACACAGAGATGTAAAGTAATAGGAATGGTAATGGTATTGATGTTAATATTAATGAAAAATTATAATAGCAGTATAATAATAGTAATACTAATAATAAGACCAATAACAATAATAGCAGCAGTGGGTGTTGAGCAGGAACACGGGGGCAGCAGGTGGCCTGCAACCAAAGATCCAGACTCTACAGCTCCAGAGGCAGACCTACAATTCCTACCATCGTTAAATTGTGTCATTTGTCAAGCAAAAATGTCAAATATTCGCTGGTTCCAGCTTCTTATGTGTAAGGATTTGCTTCTTTTCTTTATCTTATATCATTTAAAATGGAATTTGTTTGGGTTTTGTACTGTTGGTTGGACAAAACAAGCAATTTAAAGATGCCATCTTGGGCTCTGGGAAACTGTAGCCTTCATTTTTCAATATTTTCAGACATTTTATCAACTTAACAATTAATAGACGGATTAATCGATAATGAAAATAGTTGTTACTTGCAGCCCTACCATTTTTCTCATCACTTTGGCAACAGCTTCGGCTCATTTCTCAACATATACTGTGCTACGATCAATCTCTGCAGACAAACTGCTGGCTGCACTCCAGTGATGTCTTCCCTGTGGTGGGAGCAGTGGCTCCTGCTGGACAGAAATGGTACCTCTCCACCTGGCTTCCTGGACAACACAAGCTGCTTCAGCTCCACACAGAGCACCGTACTTAATGGAGTCCACTTTGGAGGAGTGCCAGTTGTGCTACTGCTCGATTTCTCTGTCTTTCTGGTATGTGTCCATCTGTCTGCCTGTGATGTGATCAAGTGAGAAGAGATTGGAAATATTGTGACCCCAGTTATTCTTTCTGTATTGTCCTTATAGGTAAAGACAATCCCTACCAAAAAGCTTTATATTTTCTTTGTTTCTTTTACTGTAAAAAAATGCACAAGACCGTTTTTCCTATCATGCAATATTAAGCAATACACTAACTTTTTTTACCAACCATTGCTTTATTTGTTTCAAGGCATCATATGTTTTACTTTGTGTCATGAGGTGAAAGCTGATTGGTCCTTTTTCTCGTGCTACTTACAGGTGTTGCTGTCGGTCTTCTCTGTTATCAGGAGGAAGTTCTGGGACTATGGACGTCTGGCATTGGTTGCAGACAACGCAGGGTCAGTTCATGATCTCACACACTTCAAATTTCATTGTTAGCAAGACAGGAGAGCAGTACCAGTAACATATTGCTTCGGACACTGGATGTGAAATACTGACCAGAATAGCAAGATGAGTCTTTTTTTTTACTTTGTGTTTTAGGTTCACTGAGTCAACACACCGTCGCTATGGACGCATGTCATCCATTGTGTCCAGCATGGATGACCCTGAGAATGAATTGGTATGTAAAAGAAAATCTTTGTCATCAGTTTCAGCACCAAAATCGGTATTCATATAGCATAAAAGAATAGTCCTACTCACTGAGTTGAGTGGTCACTTTATGTATATCACATAGTGACAAACTGGCTTTATCAACACTGCTATTTTAAGATATCTATTGAATACACTTTCAGTCCTTTTAAACCACACTTAGCTCAGCTTTAAGATCATTTTTGCTTCACTGACTTGACATGCTGTTGTATTAATGTGGTGTTAGTCTCAACATGCTTCTGGGAGACAGGACTTGAACCATAAAGAACTTACCAAATATTCCTTTTTAATATAATATAAGAAATTAATATAACTAATATCTTAATTGTACGTTAGTGTAATCAAAATACCTCTCTGTTTAGGGATGCTGCTCTTGGCTTCCTTACATCGTCAGCATGGAGTGAGTGACTCAGTAGTTTCTTGTCTGTTTTGCTGGTCATTGTTTCTCAAGTTATGGCTCAACCAAAAGCTATTTTATCATGCTGTGTGTACAATCCAAGTGTTGGTTCCTTCTAATCAGTGTGTGTGTGTGTGTGTGTGTGTGTGTGTGTGTGTGTGTGTGTGTGTGTGTCAGAGACGAAAAAATAAAAGCCAGATGTGGCATGGATGCTGTTCACTACCTGTCCTTCCAGCGTCATCTGATCGTCCTGCTGTTGGTCATAACTGTCACCTCCCTCGCAATCATACTGCCTGTCAACCTGACTGGAGACCTGCTGGGTGGGTTTTGCACTGTTCTCTGGTCTTAGCAAAAAAACTGCGCTTTACTGTGATTACAGTCCAACATTACAAAAGTGTACAATGATGACAACCAGCTAAAATTACAGCTAGCTTACATATTTTAAGGCTATTTTAAGTGCAGATTATGGGTCAGGTGTGTATTTTATGATGACTATAAATGTGAATCAAGCAATCAAAAAATGAGGAGCTGCACTGTTCACTTCATAATCAGTGACTTGTCCCTGATGTGTGTACTTTGCACCAGTTGGTCATTAAAACATGTTTGTCAAACTCCAGGGTTAGGCTGCTCGTATTCAGATCTTTTTCCTGCTCATGTTTCTTGTCTTATTTACATTTCTATTTTCTTTAAGAAAATGTTGTTTATTTCCGGCAGGTAATGATCCATGGAGTTTTGGAAGAACAACTGTTGGGAATCTTCAAAAGGGGTAACTACGGTATAAGAGTATGACAAAAAAATGTTTTGGCCATATAAACAAAAGTTTGTATTACAACACAGTTTTGTGGTTTGGTCATGACAAAATGCATCTTGGTGTCTTATCATTGTTGCTTCTAGAAACAACCTGTTATGGCTGCATACAGTGTTTGCAGTTCTGTACCTGACCCTGACAGTTGTTCTGCTGCGACGTCACACATCACAAATCAAAGGCATGCGCAGAGAGACAGTGAGTCTCTGACTACTAGACTACAAGAATTGATGTCATTAAAGTTATGAGCATCCTCACTTGTTCTTAATGTCTTCCACAAATGTATACATTTCAGCTGTGTCCACAGTACTTGTTTTACTCTCTCTTATTTATTTTAAATTGGATTGCACCTGTCTATGAGGAGATTACAGTGTTCAATTATATGAAGTCGATGCTGAGTGTCACTCATCTGTGCTGGTCCCTGGCTGATCTGTCATTCTGTCTTTTTGTTTGTAGACCAGAAACACTTTGTTTGTGTGTTCTGTCCCTAAAACAGCAACAGAGGAAGCTGTAAAGACCCATTTCACGTGAGTTTTTGACTAAATTGTCAAATTCACCTTTTCCATTGTGTGGCATTTTGGCCTTGATGCAGTGTACTTGCATGTTACCATAAATAGTGGCCACCTGCTCCATTCCTCAGTGTCAGCACTGTTTTTATGTAGAGAGGCATACCCTTCCTGTCGAGTGTGTACCGTGACCCTGGGCTACGACGTGGCCAAGCTCATGCACCTTGATAAGGAAAGGTAAGAAATCAGAAGTAACTGTAAATAAAAATCACGTGATTATTGCCCTCTGTGCTATTGAGTACATGCCAGCATGTGCAAGTGAGCCTGCCCACAAAGTAATTTTTACCAGCTGGTGGCCTATAGAGCCGCCAATACTGCACAATTCATTGTTGATAATTGTTTTTTTGGTGTGTGCAAGAGAATTCTCACCTAACTAGTGAGCTTTTAAGCCTCTTATAGCTCCCTATTTTAGTTTTATGGGCCACAAATTTACTAATTTACCGTATGGTCCAGTCTCACTCTTACTCTTCAATATTTAAATGGTTTCAGATGTCGTACGCACGTCTGCAGAGGAAGTGGTTGCAGGCACCAGCACGTGAAGCATATTCCAGGCTTAGAAATATGTGTTTAAAGTGTTGAGGGATGTTTACTTTAGCTTTATTTTTGCTAAGTTAAACCAACTTGTATGTGTGTGTTTGTTTGTTTCTTCACCCCAGGATGCGAGCTGGAAAAAACCTGCGCTACTATGAGCGTGCCCTACAGAACACAGGGAAAACTGAGCTGATTAACCCCCGTTTGTGTGGTCACCTCTGTTGCTGTGCCTCTGAGAAGGTGAGATGAACCAGATCAGGCAGTTTTGCGCAGGATGTCTGGATGCTTTTAGTTTTTCATCTTTTATGGTACATTTCAGGTTAAGAAACGCAAATATACTACATATAGCTTTGTTATGACTACAAAGCTCAGACTCTTGTGATAAAATGAGGTTGTATCAGTTTTATTCATTACAGTGGCAGTAAATGAAACAAGCATCTGAACTATTTTACACTGAGATTTAAAAAAAGGTGGTTTCAAGTTAAGCATGTAATCTGTGTGTGTGTGTTTCTTCAGATTGATGCCATAGAGTACTACAGTAATAAAGAAAAAGACCTGCTGGAAGAGGTGAGGAAGCAGGTAGAACTGGTGCCACAGCGCCCCCTGGGGGTTGCCTTCGTTACCTTACAGACCGAGGCTATGGCCAAGTAGTGAGTACCAATTTAATTCAATGTCCTTTATTTTTATATGTACAGGTGAAGGAAATAGCAGGAATAATTGGTTGTGTCAATGTTTTCTGCCATGAGTAGTTGTCTGGCAGCACAGAAGCAGCAGTATGTTGACCGACCATGCTTGTTTCTAGTAATTTTATTGTCACCACTTGACTTTTTTCCTGGAAGCTGGTTAATGTGTGTCACTAACAGCTGTCATTTACTCTCTTCAGCATTTTGAAAGACTTCAATGCACTCAAGTGTGGGGGCACAAACTGCTGTTGTGGGAGGGTGCCCCAGCCTTCATCTAACTGTGAGACCCTGAAAGTGAACAGGTGGAGGGTCAGCTTTGCACCCCATCCCAAAAATGTGTATTGGTAAGGTCTGAAACACCAATTCTGTGCACACTATGTTCCCCATGCAGATCACATGACCACAATACTGATGCCAATAGGGCGGGGCAGTAATTCAATATTATCATTAACTGACTTTTAGTGGAATCATATGGTTTTATTGTTTTACAAAAGTCTGATGACCAAATTAATGATTCCAATTAGATTGTAATTAAGTTTTAGTTTTTTACTATCAGTTTAGTTCCCTGAGGAAGAAGAAAAGAAATCTATGTGCAAGGGATTAGAGTGTACCCCACCACACTGTTGTTTTCTCTTTTTTGCAATGCCTCTTTGTGTGTAACTGTCATCTGTTTTTTCTATTTTCCCCATCTCACAGGGACAATCTCTCAGTGCGCGGTTTTCCCTGGTTCATGCGCTACGTGACACTCAACTTCTTCCTTTTCTTCCTGCTCACCTTCCTCACGACTCCCACCATCATCATTAGCACCATAGACAAGTTCAACGTGACTAAGCCCATCTACTATCTCAATGTGAGACTTGCACACGCAGACACAAACACACACACACTCCTCTCAAAGCTATGAATCTACAGTTTGTTTATTTTTTTCACCCTAGAGCCCTATCATCAGTCAGTTCTTTCCCACTCTTCTGCTGTGGTCCTTCTCTGCATTGCTGCCCACCATAGTCTACTATTCTACTCTAGGAGAGGCACACTGGAGCAGGTATTACATACACACACACACACACACACACACACACACACACACACACACACACACACTGGTAGTGCAGCAATTGGTTTCTGTTAGCAGAGGAGAATGTTTTGATCCTGTGCCGTCTGTCTATGTCTCAGGTCCAGTGAGCAGATGAGCATGATGCGTAAGCTGTACTTCTTCCTGCTCTTCATGGTGCTTATCCTCCCCTCGCTCGGACTCACCAGGTAATTTGCGTCACCATCAGTTTGAATAAGCAACAGTTTGCCCAGCATCTAGGTGAATTGTTTATTTGCAGTAATAAGTGAGTTGTAGTTTACTGTAGCAATCAGTGTTTGTCAGATACAGTAATAAATGGGGAACTTCTGCGAACCATAAGATGGGACTCGCAGTTAGTATGAATATACAGTAAAATAGCAAATATATAAGTGAATGTCAGTTGGCTGAAAGGGATTCCTCCCAGACTAATTTTTGTGGATTCAGGGAGAACCTTGCCTCACATTTTGCAATCTTTTTTTGTTTTTCTCCATTATAGTCTTGCAGTGTTTTTCCGCTGGCTGTTTGATAAACAGTTTCTCTTAGATGGGAAACTGAGGTTTGAGTAAGTAATCCCTATTTTTTTTTATTTTTTTTTTTTGCTCCTTTTCCCATCGGTTCGACTTTATTTTCATTTATCTTTCTGTTTTCCTCTCCTTCCTTACACCAGGTGTGTGTTTCTACCTGACCAAGGGGCGTTCTTTGTCAACTATGTGATCACAGCGGCCCTGGTGGGCTCTGGGATGGAGCTTCTGCGGTTGCCAGGGTTACTGCTTTACACCATTCGTATGTTGCTTGCAAACTCTGCTGCTGAAAGGAAATATGTCAAACAGGTTTGTAATGTTATTGTCCTTTTAAAGGAATGCTTCACCTGAAAGTCATTGGTGTATTTTGTATCTATATCTTAGCCTGGAACAGCCTGGGTTTTTCATTAGCCAGGAGTCCTGCTCACTTACACATTTTTATTTAACAGTGTTTTTGTGAAAATACATGTTTTGGAACAATTGAATAGTAAAAATATTAATGATTTATTTCTAAATGTCTTGATACTGTTTTTACGTCTGTTTACAGAACCAGGCATATGAGTTTGAATATGGAGCCATGTATGGCTGGAGCCTATGTGTGTTCACTGTCATTATGGCTTACAGCATCATATGTCCTATTATCGTGCCTTTTGGTGAGTAGTTAGGACACAAGCATGCCCTCACACACATTCAACACATTCATGTATGGTATATATCAGTAGATCTACTTCTCTTGATTACTTCACTCTGTCAGCCTTTGCCAGAGACGTCAGTGTCCTGTACACACTTCTATACATACATACATACATCATATTTCCAGTCACTTCCATGGTGGGGTTTTTAATGGCTGTGTGTCTACAGGTCTCCTGTACATGATGCTGAAGCACCTGGTGGACAAACACAACCTGTACTTTGCCTACCTGCCTGCTCGCCTAGACCGCCAGGTCCACCTGGAAGCTGTCAATCAAGCTCTGGCCGCACCCATCATCTGCCTAATATGGCTTTACTTCTTTTCTGTCCTCAGAACAGGTTAGAAACAAGTGTGTGCTATCAGTCATGTGACCTGAGATTCACTAACTGCAATTGAGTACTAGTGCTTAACTACAGCTAGTGATGTAAAAAACTGGAAGATTTTTTGGCCTTAAGACAGAATGTGCATTTCTGGACACTGTATGTGCTCATACTGTGCATGTGTGGCGTTTCAGGTTTCTGGACTTCCACGTCTCTGTTCACACTGGTGGTGCTGTGCATCACCGTCTTCATCTGTGTCAGCTACACCTGCTTCGGCCATTTCAAGTACCTCAGCCCACACAACTATGAGGTGAGCATTTGCCTGTGTGTGCATATGCGGTTCCTTCTTTGTCATCCCTCACACTGAGCCCTCATATTGTTGGTGTTCTTTTGCACAGATGAAAGAGGAGGATGAGGATACTGCAAAGGGAGCGGAAGAAAACACCATGGTACTGTACTTGTTACACAGCACAAATAAAGATCTGACATTTTTAGGACAGGCCTGATCTTAAGTTAACTTGCCTGAACTTTGCTGTAAATACTATAAGTAAAACACCAGAGCTTTGAAGAGAATTATCACACAATGTCAGCGCAACAGATGAGGTGATAAAAAATGTTTAATTGACCAATACAAGGTCAATGTTTTCTGAACAATATGTTAAACACCTGATTGTTCATGTTGAGTTGCAGTGAACTAGTTTGCCTCGTACATTTTCAGGAGCTTTATCTTCCCCTAATCTTCAACATTCTTGGTATCAAAGTCACACATTGGCCATTACATGAAGTATTGCATCACACATCAGGGAGGATAAAAAAATACACAAGAACGAATATTGAGAAACACCCCTTTGTTTGTTTTCAGTACTCATTTCTTTCTTATTGTATAATTGCAGGTCTACCTTCCCAGAGTGCTTAATCCCAAATCACCTGCCAGAGCCCCACATCAGTCTAAACATCAGCAATCTTACGGCTCTACGGAAGGCAGTCCGGCTTACTACTCCAACCCGGTGGATGAAAGCTTCTCAGACTGCTGAATCGGTGTATTTCGACACTGAGTAAAAACCATGGAGTCAGGATGCCCACGACTCCTGATCTTAAATCTGCTTCCTTCACAATGATTTCAGCACTGAATTCAGAGTTTGAATTCCCCTCCATGCTACTGCTCAGTCAGACACAGCCTGTCCCGTTCCTCTCCTGATGGTACAAGAGAAGAAGGAGCAGTGGATTCCAAAGACCAACTCTGTGCTGTCCAACTTTCTTACCTTCTGCTTTTGGAAAGATATGAGTTAAAAGTACCAGGGAGGGCAGTGTGTTGCATTTAAATAGCCATGTTTGTGAAAAAATACTGGAATTCATTGCTTGCACCAGCTGAAGCTGATTATGCAAGTATTACCAGAACAAGATGATCGAGCCAGCAACCCTGCAGCCAAAGAGATTTTTTCACAGGGCCTTTTTTTATGCCAGAAGACAACACTTGCCAAGGGAATAACTTATTGTCTAATGTTAATAATGCACTTTCTGTATCAAGAGAGGCCTGTCCTTTGTTTGCTCACAAGAGCTTAATGTTTTTACTTTTGTAATTGAGACAAGAGAACAAACATTTATATGAGTACTGCAGGAGTTTTGCAACCAAAGTTTTATTTTGAATATTACAACGGTTAGAGCAATTATTTTCAATAAATAGGTCAAGGTTTATTTGTATTTAATGTACTTTGAAGTAATGTTGTCGCAGCTTTTTTAAATGTGCATTTTAACAAGGAACTAAATCCTAAAGCCAAACTTGTAACTGTAGTGGTTAGAGTGTCCTCAGATTGTATGTTAAGAGGGACTCAGCCTTAGTTTTGTACATGGTGATTTAAATTTCAATATTAAACAATCTTACATGCAGTTTTAAATAAAACAACAGGATCAACTTCACAGTCATGAGCGTGTCTTGTCATTAGGGGGCACTGTTGGTCTGCAGTGGGGTAGCTTAACCTCTTAAATATTCATACAGTAGGGACAAAGGACAAATGCACAGTGTTGCATTGAGGATTTCTAACTTATTCTGACATTGGTATGAGCCACTTTACTGGGCGACAATTCCAGTAGCTCCACCTCCTCACCTGATCTCTCACTATTGTCTCCCTTTCTGTTCCCTTTCCCTTCACTTCCTCTTTTCCCTGCCCTTTTCCCCTTTATTACCACGGTACCTGCCTCAGCTGAGAAAGACCTTTATTGTCATTTGAGGGCTTTTAGCGTGCTGTGATTAGCACCGTTGTTTAATATGGGTAATGAAGTGCTAAGCTAACAACATATCTAGGTTATTAGCTATGGTGAAAACGGGCTTGGACTATTGGACGAGGGTCAGTGTACCCTAATGGAGCCTCACAATAGTTCTTGAAATGAACAACATAAATCAGGAACAGTAGCTACTGAAGTGGTTCTCAATAGCTTAACAACAGATGAGCACTTCCTGGCTCAAGCCTCTGACACACTTTTCTTTGAGGTTTCATTATTTGCCTTAAGGTTGTGCACACTTTCACATACGTACATAAAAGTCACAATGCAGTAAAGACATCACACTTTAGCTGCTGCTAATAACTTTTAAATTTTTTTCATAGTGATATAAATTTTGTAAGATCTGAGTGCACAAAGGTTATTGACTGTGCTCTGCCCCTAATGTCGGACAAAGATTAAGCATTACAAAACAATCTCTCACTTGTTTACTCTTTCTCAAGTATTATTTCAATGTGTGTGTGTATGTGTGATTAAGCAATAAAGCAGTTCTCTGTGAAATGATCTCCAGCATGCTGAAAGTGATAATAAAACCCACAATATGGCCTGTTTTTTTGTTATGAAAATCTAATATGCACGTAAACATACACTGCATGACTCCCATGCAAAGAGGCTTGAAGACAGATTTGAACAGACGATACCTCAACAAAGTCACATGAGAAAGCTGTGCAGAGGTCAGGATGCGGGGGCACTAATAACTTGCAGATATTCTCATGTGGCGCAACAGATGAGCTGGGAAAGAGAGGAGTGTTTGACATTAGACACCTGATATACTGTCTGTGGGTTGTGTGTATGAAATGTGGGTTTAATGCACTTGCTGCTTGAGAGGACCGTCTTCTACGTGCTCAGTGGAGCAGGAGTAATATGGATGTTAAGGCTGCAGGAGCCTGGATAGCAGCTATGTCCACCAGCAGCAGGAACTAACGCATACAGCTTTCCAAAACCACACACCAAACTTTGACCCGATGTTAAAAACTCCACAAATTCACTGGCTCAGTTTTGGCCCACATGGTTCTGGGCTTTTAGTAATGGGTGTGTGAAAGTCTGATCTGAAATTTGATCCAACTGCATGCAAACTGGGAGCGGTTTGTGGCATCTCATGTTCAAACAGCTCACTCAGATGTTCACACAGACATATATTTCTGATGTTTTGCGCAACGGTACAATGCTCTACACCTGAATACCTAACTAATTCCTCCAACTCAGACATTTAAAGGGATACTCCAGTTAAAAAAGATTGGTGAAAATCACCAATTTTCCCCTCACATGGGACAAGAGCCAAACATTCTGGATCCTACATTTCCCATAATGTAACTCAATAGCATCT
Source organism: Maccullochella peelii (assembly GCA_002120245.1). NCBI lineage: Eukaryota > Metazoa > Chordata > Actinopteri > Centrarchiformes > Percichthyidae > Maccullochella > Maccullochella peelii. Next base: position 13,751 of record LKNJ01001933.1, read on the forward strand.
TTCATTAGACTCTCACTGTTTGATGCTGGCTTTCTGTGAATAAATTCAAGTCTCAAACCTAATTTGAAAGTTACAAAATTAAGACTAGAAAAATTGCATTTCCTGCAGAAAATGCGTGGGAATGCTGAAAGCTGAAATTTATTTGCATAACTGCTGAAAATGCAGAAATGCCAGAATTTGAAGCATTGCTGAAAATGCAGAAATGTGAAAAAGTAGGTCAAAGGCTGAAGGAGAAGTAGTAGTAGAAGTTGTTGTGGTAGTAGTAGTAGTAATAATCTAAGAATAACAATCGGTATGGGCTATAAACCATATCTGGGAAATTTAACAAAGTGCTTACAGATCTAGTTTAATATGTGACGACATCCCCAATAACTGTTATCTCCGTTTAACTGTACATCTGTTGGCAGGTTTAGCACAGTGGTAAGACTGCTGACTTTAATCAGGGAGATCAGGGGTTTGATTCCTGGTGAGGGCAAGGCGAGGGCTTGCTATCACAACTAGAGATTGTATTACGTCTGTGTAGTTTAAAATATTTAGTAAAGGTGACATTGTTCATATCGGATTCTACAGCAGAGTGTCCAGTCATGGTTTCAGGGATTGAATCAGTTATTTAGTTGTGGTTCCTGAATAACAACCGGTATGGGCTATAAATCATATCTGGGAAATTTAACAAAG
>LKNJ01001933.1:14599-54037 GCA_002120245.1 Maccullochella peelii
ACACACACACACACACACACACCGGTTGCTATGGTGACTGTGGCACACTGAGGGAGTGGAGGGGGGAGGGGTAGACTGCAAGTTAGACAGGTCAGACAGTTCATTTAATGGGGACTAAGTCTCTCACAGTCCTGCTTATAGCGCAAAGACCATAACTGCTATTGGCTAAATTTTATATCAGGAGAAACACAAAACATCTGCTGAACACACTGTGTGAAATGTGTGTGTGTGGTGTCAAAAATGTGAGCTCCGGAGCAGATAAGAAAAGTCCCTGTTTCTACCTCCCTCCTCAAATTTCTGCTCTCAGTTAATATGAGAGTCTATGCGGCAGTTGGTGGGAAATACCTTCACTTGGAAGCTCACAGAGCCAAATGTGTAAGTCTGATTGCTTACATAGTTACATTGTATGAAAGAGCACGAATTTTCCTACATTCTCAGTAAAAATGATGTATGAAGAGTGAAAATTGTGGGAACAGGAGCAATTTGAAGAAAAATGTTTAAGAAGATTTTAAATCTCCTTTCCACTCTAACAGGTCCCCTGCTCTAGCTCTCAACTCACAGAAAGGCTGAAAATTGCATGAAACTTAAATTGCGACAGTGTAAAAAGTATGAATGATATGAAAAAGATGAATTAATGACAGAAAGTCCCACGTGTTGTGAACTTTTTAAGGTTTGAATGGAGTTTCTACGTGAACGTATGACTGAATGAGAAGAGGTTGAACATGAGTAGGTTTGAAGCCTTTTCTCATTGACTCCCATTATAACAAAGTTTCAAGGAAAGTTGAATATGTTGAAAAGTTTTAATGGGATTTGAAAAGCTGAATAATACCCAGAATGTGTGAAAGATGTGGAACAATTTGATGTTTGAATGGAGTTTCTAGCTGAAAGTATGAATGAGTTGAAGAGAGTTGAAAAACCTTGAACATTTGTCAATTTTGAACATTCCCTCCATTCATTTGAATGGGGCTGAAATCCTGGAAAACCTTGAATATCTTGGAAAGTATGAATGTTATCAAAATTCTGAATACACGCACACCATTCCCAATCAAGCTGAACATTTTAAAGTTTGAATGAAGTTTCTAAGTTGAAAACTGTGGAACTAGTTAAGCTCTAAAAAATGCGGCGGAATAATAATAATAAAGAATTTATGCGTAGAAGACCATATGTTGTGTTTCCAGCATTCACAACAAAAAGAAACCTTAGAATAATAACAATAGTGTGAATGCTGAATCAGCATTCACACTAATTACAAATGATACATATTCACACACCCACCCTCCAAAAAACACGTAGAATTAAAAGATTACAAAAATGCTTAACAACACAAGTGACATTAACAGTTACATGTTTATTTGTGTAATAAACAACAAAAACGATTTAAAATCCCTTTCTGGATTTGAATTGTGGGATATGTAAAGTAAGTCTTACATTATAGTTTCATGTAGCTCTGATAACTTTGACACAAATGGGCAGGCAGCCAAAGGAGCGCTGTTGCATACTTTGTAGACCACTTTGTACAGACTTCCAATACTATCATATCATAATCATATCATAATCATATAATCATAGTGGTCTGTGGCTGTACAAGTCAGACATCTTCTGCACTGACCTACATTTCAGCAGTGTTGAATAACTGTACCTCAGCTCTTCACATTGCTTCAAATCAGTGGCCCCAATAGATCCCAATGCTTGGAGTAAAGCCTCGTTCACGTCAAACAGTAAACACATGGATGAGCAAATGACTCATAAGCTTGTGAGGCCCCCCGGGTGCATCGCAGTATTGCAGGAGGATATAATCCTTTGTTCTGAGATCAGTTACAAACACAAACAAACGATTAACTGGGGCAGTACGTGGGACAACCCACCAGGAGCTAACAGTATCAAAGTGTAATATTGGTGCAGACAAAAGGCCAGGGCAAGGAAGGCATAACACTTACAGCCACTGGTCACTGGTCACACTATTGGCAGCCAAACAGATAAAAATGTACACTTGCTACCATATAGCTGGCGTCACATTCCACCCTGTTCCTGTGACTAATGTTTTACAGCAGCACCAAGGAGCGCAGGAGGAAAAAAATTATCTGTATTAATGCTTACTGACAGCCAATAACCAAAGTCTTGGGTTGACTATTTGTGATTGTCCACACCACCAAACACCAGTTTAAATCAAATATTGTTCAAGCCTGATTGTTATAAAGTTAATATATATGTATTTTAAATACGTTTTAATAACACAACTGTGCATCAAATACAAACTTTTGGCCTCTGCACACCATAGATGATAATGTGTCAATACTGAATGGATCCAGGACTTAACTTTGACATCACTTAGAAAGTTAAAGAAATGCACATAGAGGAACAACAAACCATGATCAATGATGATAACTCATTAACACAAAAATATAAATGTCATTCCACCGAATAGAGAAGAACCAAATCCAGAAGCCAATAATTGTTATCTTGGAACTAAAGTTTAGTCATAAAGTTAATAATAATCAACCAGTCCAGCTTTAGACTAGTTTTAAGGTTGACTCATTGCTTTCAATGATACCTGTGTAGTACAGCTAAGGTATGTTTTCTATTGTCCCCCACAGAAGTGCACAGTTATAAATGAAACACTTACCAATCGTAAGTTCTGTACAATTATACTGAACCATAGGTTTAACACCTGCATCACCCAAACAGGACAATGCTGTTGTATTCTTAAAGCCAATGTGTTTCAGGCCATAGGCTGAATTACATTTGATTTAACAATAAAGTTGTTCTTAATAGTACGCGTTGTTGGAGTTTCACCTTCAGGCTTATCTCCCTGTGAACAGGCCACAGTGAGTTAGGCCCCATAACCTAAATTAAGTGGAATGAAGTAATAAACTCGGTTCAAAACTGGACCATGTTACGACCCGGGAGTCTGGAAACCAGGCAGACACTGTGGTTTGTGTTTTCGGACTGGTTGATTAGCAGCCACTATAAGTGACTTGATTATAAACGGCACCAAACTATGTACAAGAGAGAGAAGTGAATTATCTCTACTCTCCCAAACAACCAATACAGCCAGTCCCAAATGAGTCTGGTCAGTAACATCAAAACATGACGAGGGCAAGCTTGCTCCCCAAAAAAGATGACATCCATCAAATGGACTTGAACCCACCATGAAAGTCATTGTTGGTGGGTGAAGTGTATGTGAGACTGGCAGAAGCACTGAACACCAGCACTGAGAATTCTCTTTTTCCATCAGATCAGAGAAACTGATGTTTGACATGAACGGTAAATGCTCACAGGAAGTTTCTGTATCCCTGATTCTTGGTGTGATTATAGAAACTACACACATACAGCTGTGTGTGTATTCTTTTAAAAAAACAAAACAGCTATAATTAAGTACTTTAACAGGCAATTAGAAGGATGCTTTAGTACTCTGCATCAGCCACCCAACAATACCTCTAAAAGCCATTCTGATGGAGTTTTCTATCAATCTATACACTTGCTAAGTGCTGATAATACAACAACCTCTATGAGGACACTGTTAAACCCTACTTCAGCAGGAATAGTAAATCTGTTCATACTTTAGTGGTTTTAAATCAAATGTTTTTTAAACCACAAAAGAATTTTAACAATGTACCAACACTACAAAAATATCCCCAGAAACGATTAACAGTGCTTGCATGCATAACTGTGCATGTTGGTAGAGGACTCTTCGTGTACCCTGAAGACCTCGATGTCCACAGTGTTTTATTGCACAATCTCTGGATTTACTATGCTGCCATCCATTCTTGGATGAGATGTAAAAACAGGTGCAGAAAAAACAAAAACAAAACAAAAAAAACCCTTGAAAGAAGTCCAAGAGGCTGGTGCTCAAATTAAAGCTTCATCTCAGACAGAACACTGGCATCTGGATTGTGAAATGAAATATAATGAATCAAAGATCTAAGCTTTTCGTTTTTTTCCTTTACAGATTAACATAGGATCACACAATACCTGCTTGAAAGAGCTCCTCAATGGGCAATGTTGTGCAGAGACTGCAAGGCCTATGTAGGTAAGGGCATGCCCAGATAATGACATGTGTCTAGTTGTTTACACACTTTCATCACTGCAGGACAACAGTGAGTGGACCTGCTACACTCTGGTTGTTGAAACATTAGTCCACTAAACAAGTTAGTTTGGTAATTTCTTATTCTACTGTTATCTAATGTTACCGTCGCATCCGTGATGATGAGACCGTCCCCGTGTCTCTGTAAATGTCTCTGCACATCTCCACGTGCTGTTCCATTCTTCAGTGCCTTTGCATAAGCTTGGTCAGCAGCCAGCGTGAGGACAGACAGACTCCATTTTAAATGTGCTCATTTTTGCACCCACAGGAGGACAGATTTTTTTAAAAAGTGTGATGTGAATTAAGTACTGATGGGGAAAAGAAAATTGTTTTTAAAAAGCTTCAAAGTGCTTCTTTAAAGGCTAGCTGGTAGGCTTGACGCGTCGACAATCAGCCCCCGCACGTAAAAAACACCATTATCATCGACCATCTCCATTTGGTCTCACACTATACTCTCATTGGCAGACTTCTTCATCAGTTTGGTAGAGAGCAAGGAATGCTGGGAAGAGTTAGACTCCTTGGCTTCAGGAATGAGCAGACGTACTTTCTGATTTGTCCTTCTCCACTCAGAGTACAGCTGACAGTGGTAGCGGAAAGACACCTGTACAGACAACCAGGTAGGAGAAGACAGAAACAGGAGATTATTATATTCATGGACTTTCAGCTGGTTATTAGGGTGAGTAAGTGCAAAGCCCACTAATAGGCCCTTAAAATCACATTTAAGGCAATTTTAAAACTCAAGAAGTGCATTGCAGGAGTGCTATAGTCTAATCTGTATGGGAATTCATTTTTACCAGGGTCCACAGGACATAGATGGTGAAGAGGGCGATGGTGAGGGCTATGAGGCCCACGGCCTGCAGCCAGCTCCCCAGCTGAAGATGGTCCTGAGCGCCCCTCAAGCACAGCCAGCCCGAAATGGCTGCTAGGGGTGTGATAAACAGGAAGCACACCATGTCACAGAACAGGGTCCTCTTCTCATTACGGGGGCCGGGGTCCCGCAGCCACTGTGGCATAAGAAGCAGGAGAGAAGAAAAACAGAAAAGAGGGAGGATATATACAAGCGAAAGAGAGATCTTAAAGTCAATCGAGAACAGCAAGACTCATAATAATAATAATAATAATAATAATAATAATAATAATAAGCAAGCAAGCAAGCAAGCAGAAAGATGAGGTGTAAAAAAGCTACTTCTCGTTCACACATTTATATATGCACAATCATTCACAAACAGCAGCCCAACAAAGCAGAATAAACAAAAAAGGCAAGCTAGAAAGATTGACGCAGACGAGGCAAAGGGCATTGACCTTTGTTACCTCTGTGAGAGGCCTCGGTCGGCGCTCAATGCTGAACTCTGTGTGGCAGAGCTCACAGAAGCTGGTGTTGGAAGACGACAGCCACTTCTCCAAGCAGCTCTTGTGCACCGTGCCCAGGGTGCCTGTGCAGTCGCACGGAGACAGGAGACTCTCACTGTTGCCTCCTTCGTGGCAAATGCGGCAGATGGGACCATCACTGAAACAAAATAAAATATATTTAAAAAAAAAAAAAAAAAAAAAGAACACAATCAATTCTGAAACAGCTTTTTAGCCAAATGCAGTTATAGTAGTAAAATGCAGAAGGGGCTTGCAGCATATGAAAGACACTCGACTCTGGACCCGCTCAGAATGAATGGATATATTTCAGCATTTTCTGCAAGTGGAAGAGTGAGCAACACTTGCCAATCAGCAGAACACAGGTGTGATATAGGGGACCTGAATCATGTGCTCACAAGCTCCACATAGATCATTGTGTGGCGTAACAAAGTTATAGTCACATTACTCACATAGTCTTACATCTATAAAATGTCTTTACAATTGCAATAAATAAACTTAAAAAATGGATCAACATATAGATCAGGACACCGAATAGGGAGATTAATTAATAAATATACAATTACATTCAAAAAATAGACATGAAATCCAAAGTGTACCTCAAAGAAACACATTTTTACAGTATGATACAATACAATAAGATCCAAGATGGACCTCAAAATGGATTCAACTAGGTAAGGAAGCTAACGCATGAAATGTAACCATAACATCCAAAATACAATTCAATAAATACATATATAATATAAGCACTAGACCTTTTTCACAGAAGACACATTCTGACATGTCACTGTGGGAAAAGTGTAAATAATAAAATTAATGATGAGTTCCATTTAGCTGCTTCAGTTCAGGGTCCTGGTATTGTGCATGCTGGCTCACTGTCATGGCTTACTGGGACACTTGAATAGAACAGAGCCATTGTTAATGTTATCAGTGACACGTCAAAATGTCTGCTGAGAAAAATGCCTGCAGAGTGAATAAGGAGGCAGTTGCACCACTGTGATGTGTGTGTCCTGCGTATTTCTGTTCATGTTCCTCTTCCCTGACAAGGTGAGTGTTAGTGAGTCTTACTTTTGTGTGGCCATGGGTTTGAGCACGGAGGAGAGCAACCGTCCATCTATGGCTGTGACCTGAGTGACGTAGAGCGCCTGGCACCCGTCACCACCCGCTTCCTCGACGCTCTTCCACAGGCCAGTGCTGCTCGCACAGTCACACAGAGAGCCAGGCAGGTGGCAACACCCCCCTGTCGTCATGGTTACAGTGGCCAGACACTGGCCTTAGAGGTGGAGGTGAGGATGTAAAGGGTCAGAGGTGAAGCAGGAAGCACAAACTCTGCTCCCCACAGGTTGGGAATGGTTAGTTTCTACAAATAGAGAAAGAGAGAGATAATGAGTACTTTTACACTGTGGAATTGCTACTTTTACTTAAAAAAATCTTTCACTAAAATATCCAATATTACAGGATAATAGTATAAAATTACAATACAGTATAATATCTCTCAGAAGCTGAAGCAAGCTGATATTTACATACAGCCTCAAAAACACAATATAATAGAGTAAAGAGATGCAGCATGTTGATATAAGATGTGGGCCATCACTACAGTTAGCTTAAATGTCTTCCTGGTCCCTAAGGCTGCATTACAGCTAAACGTAACAATAAGCTGTTTAGCTGTTCAAGATGAGTGGAATTAGATATCGTACGAAAGCAATAATAGTTGGATCAAACACTCATATTATCAACAGTATTGTAAAAATATTTTTATAAATATTTTGGATAATTATGACTTTGTCAATACAGTCTAGTTCTAGGTACACTTTGCTGTATGTTATAACAGAGCTCATCTGAAAGTGTGCTTCATGAACCATTCACTTCCTGCCAGGTGAGACTAACTAAAGTTCTTTGAATATTTTTTGTCACTTTGTGTTACAAGAAAGCCGGCAGTTTGGAGGTGGGCCAATTTGGCCAAAGCAGCTGCTAATCTATTATAAACGCCAGTGTATATGTCAGTGGCAGTGAGTGTGATGTGCAGCAGACTGATAAAAGAGCTGCCTCCCCTCAGATCAGCCCTCGCTATAGATAACAGGCAGGCGGCTGAATTTGCTACAGCCTGTGGTACATTTGTCTTGCCGTTTGGAAATCATTCTGCACAGTAACACACCAATGACAAATGGATATTTCTGTAGATTCTGTATAAGTTATTACGTGACACTAAACACTCTAAAACCAAAAGGTATGTCTGATATGTGTGTGGGTATTGAAGTCTTTCCTTTTACAGAAATTAAAGAAATGATCACCATTTCAATGATGGTAGCACAACTGCAAATAAGTGCGTAGCTTTAACACACAAGCCTATTGTATATGACACAAGACAGTGGACACATACTGAGCCTTTATAGAAGGCCTGGCTGTGGCTCTGTAGCTGTGTACCACCATACATATATATAATCCTGTGTACACAACACTTGTTGTCGTGTCGTTTTTAAGCAGGAGGTTTAACATGGCAGATGGTGCAGAAATTCTTCATTCATTTTCATGAATGGGATTTTGTATCTCCTTATGAATAATTAATCCAAGAATTTACACTCTACGATCACTTTAAAACTTTGCTGTGATTAAGAAGAGTGATAATTACAGGTAATTTAAGTATATACAACATCTGGTCTAATACGATCCACAAAAACAAACCTGCAATAATTACTATAGTTGGAGAAGGAAATAGATAGAAGGAAATAATGTTATATCTTTGTTGACACTGTATTAAAATTCCCAGACTTGGCCCATTACCTTTAGAATTTGATTATTGTAACATTTCTACATATTATTATATTCTAGTCTCATATGCTTATTTTCTATAACTTTTACCTTGCTGCATATTCGTTTTTTAAACTACAAATGATCTAGTATCCCCACGATGAACAGCGTGATCTGGTCTGTTATATTAAATATGCAGCCCATAAATCTGTGGATGTTACATTAGCTGTTTGTAACAAATCCCAAATATCATATAACATTTGGATTGTTATTAACAGAGCCAGCTTTGTTAGACTGGTTATCCGGGAATGCAAATGTCTGGTGAAGGCCTGAACTTGAGCTTCATGATACAGATCAGTGGTTAGATAATATCTTAACCCATTCCAATCAATGGTAAACTGTTACTGCTTGCTGTTATTATTTATGCATACTGATACAGCATGGGGGCACGATTAAGAGACACAATCCCTGACCCAGATAAACAAAAGGGTAGCCCCAAAACTAAGACAACAACAAAGGAACAAATGAAGTTACTGCTGTTTAAGTCTTTTAAAGCTAGTGATGTAACGTTACTGTATGTAAACGCCGGAATAAAACAGGCCAATGTATTTTCACATCTGATCAGTTGTAAGACATTAATGCATGTCACTTTTAAGCCAAAGTCTTCAATCATACATGTGACTGTAACTAATTTTACAATGTTAAAATAGTGATGGGCATTCATCAGTTAATACGTGCAGACGCATTATGTCGTGAAAATTTGCTTAGCTGTCAAACTAGAGTCGTTTTCGTTTTTACTGGGACAAGTAGCTAACGCAGCTGTTATCGCTGCATCCAGCTGTTGAGCCAGACTATTGTCTGGAACAGAGAGTTGCATCGCTTCAATGTAATAATACCCTACAACTGCATGGCGGCATAAATTAGCTGTCTATCTTGCAATGACATATAACACATTAGCAACAATGGTCCAAGTTCTTTCCATTGTCATTTTTTAAAATCGATATCCAATTTCTGTCCATTTTCATTGTCCTGCAAATAAACACGGTCCGTTGGTGCCCGTTACAGCTGTGTTATTCGCTAGCTGCCAGCTGTCAGTAGCTAGCCTGGTGTAAAAATTAAAGCTAAAAAGGTCCACTCACCCCGTGTCTTCTTCTTCTTACAGTTGTTTCACGGCGGCAGACATCACCGCCCTAATGACCTCGCGTTTCCTGCTCGTTTCATTTTTTGTTGTATGTGTGAATTAACAGCATTGGGCAGAGTGCGGTGCCTCCTGCTAGCTAGCTGCTGATATGCTACTCAGCCCTGTGCTCGTAGCTAGCAGCCCTCAGCTGATAACGCACAGCAGGCCAGGCTTCCGCTTTCCCAGGGCTTTAAATATACCCCAGAGGCTCATCATCAGTGGCCTGCCTCCGCTGTACAGACAGGCCAGACGAGCGCAAAACACAATCCAGACGACTTAAAATGTGATCGTTAATAACAACAGCTTGCCAGAGGGAGGGGCGTTCACCGAAATCACACGCGCAACACGGCCAGAAGAAATAAACAGACCAGCAGGGACCATATGATTTTTCTATAATGCGTTAACATTGAAAACAAATGTCACGTCTAACAACAAAACACAAGACTACGTTTAACAGTACAAATCGGTCAGATGGTGTCCACGGATTTTATTTTGCAGTCCTGGAACTTGCAGGTCTTACAACTGCGTAGTGGATATTTAATAATAATAATAATAATTAATATAGAATTCATCATTATGGTTAATAATGATTGTGTGGCTAGAGAGCGACTCAATTAATCCTTATCAGAAATGCTGCCCATGTTAGATTGAACAAGCAATGCATGTTTGTTTTTTTCCAAGTTTCACATAATAAACAGATTTTTTTTAGATATTAAGTAGTGCTAAAATGCATTCACACTGACAAAATTTTGTTGTTGAATGAGGATGAAAGACTCTGAAACCAAGTATCCAATATTTTAAGGGGCCTGCACATTGATTAGATGCTGTAAAACTACATGTTCATCTTGTATAAGCGCCCTAGACATCATCTGTGTAGATTTACAGCCCGCATGCACTTTGTACAAACATTTCCACTGACAGTATGACCACCCCACCCCTTGATGCCTAAGCTGCTAAACAACAGTGGTGGACACAGCATCACGTTAAGGGCACACTGAGTGAGCAATGTATCCAAAAATAAGTGTCATGTGGATTAGGTTTATTTATGCTTCAGTATTTTCTGTGTAATGCGAAAATAGTAAAACAAGTTTACATTTGCTGCCTTTTACATATATTTAAAGAAATGTGAACTATCCCACGAGAAATAATGCATCGAATCAGTCACACATGAAATCATCTCTACCAGATGAGTGAAAAGGGAAATTTCAGCCAACCACAAAAACTATTTGCATTTCTGTCTTTCAGTTCCACTTTCCCAACTAACAACCGTTAATGAGGCTTGAGTGAAAGTGTTAGCTGAAGAGCATTTCATTTTAGTCACATCTTTATCCATTTCCCTTTAACATATATCACATTCAAAGGTTTATTGAGTACATGAGAGGAAAATGTTGTTTAAGAGAAAAAAAAAAAAAGCACCACACGTGGTGATTTCTTCCACTGAAATTATTGGACACAAGTGCAAAAAAGACTTTCATTTTGAGACAGCCTGCTGAAAGAGAGTTCTTACTGGAGCCAACTCAAAAGAGGAACACGAGGCTTGATACAGGCTGATACCATTATTTCACAAATAATAAATCACACACACAATTTATAACATTTGCTGTATAGCATTACACATTTTTTTTTTGCAAATAGCCCAGATCGGTTTGCCAAATACAGTAATGAAATGATAATGATTGCATCTGTCTCCTTTGGTATATTTGTGCACTAAGATTAACACACACACACACACACACACACACACACACACACACACACAAATAAAAACACTTAATTAGTTTCACACTTGCCCACATCAAGTCAGACAGTCACAGCCAGTCTGGTCCCTGGCTCATGCTAATTTCATGCCACAGTGGGCACAGGGCTCAAAGAGGAAAATTAATATTGAAGAGACAAATAGAGACTCCAGACAGAGTATGCATCAATACTCCAACGGTACCTTCGTCTCATCTCTTCTACACCCACACTGCATGACAGGCAGAATCAGGTCAACCAGACATGAAATTGGAATTCCACTGTAGCAAGTTTGTATCACTGCAAGCTGAGAAAAAGAAGCAAGCGGAGGCCGCTTGAAGCACTGATACACAGGCCTACTGATCCCTCACCATTCCTTCAACAGGAGCAGGTCAATAGGACCATAAAGGCTACTTAATTTAAAAGAAATTGTAGTTTTCTACAGCTTTAAGATCAACCTCATAACAGCAAACACCTCCTCCCTCTCCAGGCTGTTTTCTGAGTTGTTTTTTTAGATACGGGCTCTTCTGAGATCAGAGGAAGACAAATGAACCAAGAAAAAACAAACAAAGAAGAAACCAGCAAAAAGGAATGTCAAATACGAGAGTCTTGGTGTCAGAGACTTCTGAACCCACGAGGGTATCGTGATGACAGCAGCATGACAACTGAAGTAAACCAGAGATGAAGAGAGGAAAGTCAGACAGGAAAAGAAAACAAGAGCATCACAGGCTCTGGCAGCAAGGGAGTTTGCTGCCCCTCTGCCCGTCCATGGTTGGGGGGAGGCTTATGTCCACTACGTTGTTGCCTGGAGACTCATCATGTGCAGATCTGTCCGATATTTGCTTCTGAGATACAATACGGTAGATTTCTATGAGAGGAAACAGTGAGCGTTCAGTAAAATGTAATGTTACATTACCTAGGAGATTTACAGTCAGCTGCACGTTATATTTAACCGTTTATCACTTTTCCTACCTGAGAGAATGTTCTTAAAGGCTTCTTCTACATTAGTGGAGTCCAAGGCGGAGGTTTCAATAAATGAGAGAGTGTTCTTTTCTGAGGATGAGAAAAAGAGGAGACGTTTTACATATTAAAGCAATTTAAATGTATGTTAACAAGGGACAGCTTGGATAATAACTGGAATATTGTTCAAATAAGTGGTTTAGGTATTGTGGTTAAAGTGAAGATTTGTTTAAAAAAAACTAAAACAGAATTCTATTTTAATTACATGACTCTACTTTAAATGCAATGCCATTTCTCCGATGGCAACACTTAATAATTTACCTGAAAAGGCTCGAGCCTCATCAGTGGGAACGGCCCTGAGGTGGCGGAGGTCGCTCTTGTTTCCAACCAGCATGATGACGATGTTGTTGTCAGCGTGGTCCCTCAGCTCCTTCAACCAGCGTTCGACGTTCTCATATGTCAGGTGCTTGGCGATGTCGTAAACTAGGAGAGCCCCAACGGCGCCCCTGTAGTACCTGGTGACAGCAGGGCAAAGAAGAGAAATCGATGAATCAAGAATTACTGCAATGTTTTCTACTAACCGCTTCAAGGATAACAAATGTCTAAAAATTGTAGCATTTATCACGCAAACACTCATAATGCAAATAATTTCAGGCAGACAATAAAGATGGCAGTTTTTTCTGAGTAAATTAACTTAATCTGCATGTTTACTGCTATAGCAAAATATGATGAACTGCTTCGTGATAGGTAACTTAATTAGAATGTGTCTGTAAATGATCCAATACACGTTTACTATGTTACATATGTCATATTTAGAGATTACATAAAGAAACTAAATAAAGGCCTTGGCAGTAAAGTGAGATTGACTGCATGACTGAACAGAGGATACTGACTTTGTGTGCATGAAATTCAACATCCTAGGGGGCTCAAACAGCACATTACCCTTTAAATAACCCGACTGTCACAAAACGTATAAATACTGCAGACAAATTAATAAACAAACTCACGCTGAGGTGATTGCTCTGTAGCGTTCCTGTCCAGCTGTGTCCCAAATCTGAGCCTTTATCGTCTTGCCGTCCACCTGGATGCTGCGGGTGGCGAACTCCACCCCAATGGTGCTCTTGCTCTCCAGGTTGAACTCATTTCTTGTGAAACGGGACAGCAGGTTGCTCTTCCCCACGCCAGAGTCTCCGATTAGTACGACTAGAACCAAATTACACACTGCATAAGACGTTAAGTTGAGGATAATGTGTTGATGACCAGCACAGAGAAATATATGTCAAGCAGCAGTGATGTTCGTTGTCCACAAGTTAGCTAAGTAGCCTTGGCTTTAGATGACTCATAAAGTGAACCAATTTTTAAAAAAAACAAAACGTCTTTCTTGTGCTGCAGAGGGCAGCTTTTGAATACTTTGCAAGTAAAATTAAGGCCGTCTCGGGTGATTGTGTTTAACGAGGCCAAATAGCTTCCATGTTAGCAAGCTAGCTTACTTCTTTAGCCACTTCTTTAACTTACCTAACGTTAGCCTGCTCAGTCACTAGCGTCAAATACCATAACTGGACTCGCTGATTAGTTCGCAAGGTTATGGTCTACACTACTAATGACTAGTGTACCCTGCTAGATAAAGGTATAATAGTGATTACATGGTTTGCTCGACAGCTACCATGTTACAGATTGCCTCTTTGCTATCAGTGGAGCTAACTTTAGCATCGCGCTGGCTTAACGTTAGTTGACTTCCTCAGTTCGTAACGTCCCTGCTGTCATCGAACTTTTACAATAAAGATGAACACGCTGTCATTCATCCACCTTTAAACAAGAAATTACCTTTGAACAAGTAGTCGTATTCATCATCTCTGGTTCCCATTTTATAAGTCGAATTGTTGTACTTTGTAAGTACTTTCCCACAAACAACAACAACAACCCTTCTCACCGGTAGCTAGTAGGTACCGCCTTCAAGGAAGCGAAAGAGCTCGTGAGTTTAGGAACGTCGTTTTCGACCAATTGAAAATGTTATCGCATTGACTGACACATAGATGAACCAATCATCTACTTTCTTTGAAAATGCTGACCAATCATCATGCACAGCAGAGAACACGGCGCGGCATTACACCCTTTGTTCCCCAAACTTCGACGCCCAGTCTTCTTGTAGGTTGAGCAACATATTTTCGAGCATGCTGACTGTTTCACAATGTTTTCTAAAGGGAGAGAACACCAGAATTATACACAGCACATTCAATGTTTATTTTAACGTTCTTTTCATATTTTACTCAGGGGTATACACATTACCCAATCTCAGAAAAAAAAAGCAGATCATCTACATCCAACCAATTTATAAGGCTTATGCAAAAATGAAAAATACGATAGGTTATACTATGTATTTATTGTTCCTAAGTATAATCCCATTGACTAAGTCATATGTTGTTGTCCATTTGCACTCAACTGTATTCCACTGTCACCTCATTCTCACAAACCAGGCCAGTAGATTGTCATATTGGCAGTTTCTGGTCAATTTTACATGAGTGGAAGACGTGATTTGACATTTCTCTTCTGGTGTGCTGGGTGTTTGATCAGTGGTCGTTTTCAGTGGAGGAGCTTAACCCTCTACTGGTAGGAATGGACACTTGATGGTCTCTGGCTTTGCTAGAGGGAAGTAACTTCATCTTAAAGGGTTCAGAATGGCCTAAAGTGATCAGACCTTTCCAGCTCCCACAGCCACATTTTTGCAGATATTTTGTCGCACTAACAGGCCTGGACGGTGATGTCAACCAGCTGGTTAATCCATCCGTCCAACACTTTGGTCGAGAGCAAGATAGCTCAACAGCTAGTGGCCAGATTTCCATGAAATTATTTCTAATCATTTTTGTGACCCCTTGACCTTTCATGCAGCACCACCATCAGGCCAACATTTTCAAAATCTAATAGGCAGATTGCCATGTTAATTAACACCACACAATAGGAACAACTGATTTTGCTCTGCTTAGAGACATAAAGCCTTCAGACTAAGAGGAATTTGACAAACACGTTGCCTTCACGAACTGTAAAAAATGGTGAAACGATGTATTGTCATTGTTTGGTACTGAGTTTATATTTTCTATTCTATTTCTATTCTAATTCTACTGTGTTACATATAAATCATATGTATTGCATAGAAAATTGCAAAATTGCAGGTATTGTAAATTGCAGACCAAATAGTATATATGTTATTTCTAAAACACAGTAAAACTAAAGCCTCACTGCTTTTGTTTGTACATTCTGTAATACTCAGTCATAACGTTTAAGTTCCCAATTACACATGAGTCTGATGACTTGTGAGCTAAGTGATCGGAGTTAATGCATAACAGCTGAAAGCGGTCGATGCTGATCAGTCTCTCTAATGAGACTAAATGATCAAAAATGTCTGATGATTTCAACAAGGAATCCATAAAAATATTATATGACATTATCTCCATGGACAACAATTCATAGAACTGCTTTATTTTGTATTCATTCTGATTGAGTCCAAACACACACACATACAGCCATCTATTTATCCTCACGTATAAATAGATGAATATACACTGATATACATAAATACACACTTCTGATATGCATATTCATTTTGAAATCATGCTATGTCTCTGTAAAGGACTCTCCCTATTGGACAAGGGCACACAGCGATTTGAAAACACATACACAACACAGCTGAACAGTTGGAAGAATCCCTACTGATTTGCATGTACAGGAAAACCCACAAATCTTTCAATTTTGGATATCTTACAAAGAAACAGCTGTGGTTTATAGACCATAAATATACAGCAGCTGCATCTCAATAAACACACTGAAGAATATGGTACAGTAAATTATGTAGATTGCAATCATTTCTTGCCCAGCAGCAAAAATAAAACCAAATAAAAATAATATTCTCCGATTCAAATGGAAAATATATTTGTATATCTTTATATATGTATTTATAATTTTATGTACACATTCTCAGGAGCACAACTACGAGAAAGAAAAATAAATACAACAGCACAAGTGAAAAAAATATAAATGATAGGCCTACATGTAACATTTCTCAATAAGGCAATAAAACTTAAAAGCTAGACTGTACAAAATATTGCTGCTATGGTCTCCATCTGATGAACGACAGCAAACAGATTACAACTGGCCACGGCACATCATGAGAATGAGCTGATTTCTATTTTACACTGATGTGTCCTCCCTTACGCACAAACACACATAGAAACGTACCAACCCACTGAAGTATCTGAAGTTGGGTAAAAAAATCAGTTTGTTGAAACTTAACTGGAGTCCTAAGATGTCAGCCACAGAGCGACTACAGTAAACACTAACGCTACAATGACTGTGATTGACTTCACCAACACACACACACTTGATAACCCTAACATAAATGCTGTCTAAATATCAGCCTGTGTGAGCAGAAACGAAGATAACGTGATGTATGTTTATTTGGCCTCTATCACTAGTTCATCTTCAGGTCCGCTTGAGAAGTGCAAATGACATTCAACCCATTTACAAATTGCTGCGTCTCACCAAGCCAACACTGCAACGTACTGTGTCCATTCAAATGTACTGATAACAGGTACAATATTGACTGCAAATACTACAACTGATGCTCTACATCTACAAACATCTGAAATATCCAGTCAATGGATTTCTTATCGTGAGGAGGTGAGGGCGACCAGATATAACAAATGTGACTGATATGCTGATTATTCTTCCACCTAAAGAAAATATGAAATTCTAGTGTTACAAATGATTTGTGTGCATGTGTCCGAAAATAGGGCAACACTGGAAGACATTGTAATGATGTGAAGAGTATTATAATGACTGCCAATGTCTGCTGCCTTAGTGTTGCAATTGATGCCACGAGTCATAAGCGTCAGCCGTTTCCACAAGAAGTGTAGTGAAAAGAGTAGTTCTACTGGATTTAAATGACAAACACGTGATGTAAAAAAACAAACTGGGAAATGACTAAAAAGCAAATTTAAGTTCTTTGGATGCAAATTGGAACAAAAAACTTTTTTTTTTTAAGCATTTCAAAGTGAAAAAGTACCAGTAACAGTGAAGATTAGAATAAAATACAAACAGACAAAATAAATAAAAGTTCACAGTAGGAAAACAGCTGAAGAAAAGTTCAGAAATAAAAAATATTGCAAAAAAGTTTGATATAAATAATAAATTATTATGCTATGAATGAAACAACTTCTGATCACTGTATATATTCACTAAAGAAAACGATTTAATTCTTCCCTCTTAAACTAAACTGCATATATTCACTACTGGAAATGTGAGGATGACGGAGACATCTAGATGTTCTGTTCAGATTGGCAAAACCATGGTTATCATTGTAACTCCAGTTCCATGAGCACAGGCAGAGCCATCCAACACCACAGGCTTGACCACTGGCTCCTCACATGGAAATCTACATGTGGCCGCATCACGTCCTGCTCCCAGGTGGACATCACAGGCTGCAAGGAGATCTGGGCCGGAGGAGCAGCATCGTATCAGGAGAGTCGGGGCCAACCTCCACCCAAAGGTCACCTGCTGTCATGAAGGTAATCATCTAACTTGTTGTGTATCTGTTTAAGTCGTTGAACAAACGCTGGATTCCAGGTGAGGGTGAGAGATACAGCCAGTACAAAGGAGGGTCGGTGAGCGTATCCTGATTGGCCAAACCAGTACAGTGTGCTGCTCTGCAGAGTGATCGGGGAAGCCTGTAGAGCCTGTTAGAGGGCTGTACTCGTACTGTGCAATGCCTACAAAAAGTATTCACCCCACTTGGAAGTTATGTTTTATTTTATGTTTATTGACATTAAAGGGTATTGTTCTGATGATCATTGTCAAAAGAGCCACATTATGCTACTACTTTGGTTCAATGTTGTAAGACAATAAAACATAGGAACTTCCAGGGGGGTGAATACTTTTCACAGGCACTGTAAGTTACTATGGTCTTTCATGTATGTCAAACATATAGGGCTACAGCCGTATACACACTGCTGTAGGTCACACATACACATTATTATTAAACTGATATAATTTTCATTTGTCACGGGTGAAAGGCAGGGATGGTTGGAAATCAGTGATGCCATCACTGTCGGGATTTTTCCCCCCTCTCTGGTACTCATGTCACTCTCTCCCTCAGTGTGTTCAGTTTCTGTATGCATGTTTAAAATCCTGGTTCAGACAGAGACCCTGCTGCTACCGCCGAGGTCTGGACTTCAGACCGATGAGTCCTCTCCACTGAGACGTTCACTCCTCTCTGCCAGAGAACAGGGTTTACTGTTGGCGACAGACAGAGTGAATGTGTTAGGCAGGAGTGTACACAGCGTACACACGTTTTTATTTCCCCAGGGTGTAAAATGTGTACCTTCTCATGCATTACTTGCTAATGACAGTGAAACAGTGAGTCAGATCATCAAAGTGCTTGTATACAAAGAAGGGGACACAGCAACATAGAATAGATAAGGAAAGCAGAAATCTCATAAACATAGCACCCCTGAGTGAGTAAGATGTATTCATGTATTCAAGTGATAATAGAGACGGTTCGACATGGCCCGCAGTTTGTGTTCTCTGTGGTCTACACCGGTCTGACTGGTGTGAGAGTCTGCTAGCATTAACTCCACATCTAACAAATATCCGCTGTGGATTTGGTGGAATATCTTGGGTCAACTAATGCCGTAAACTAAGAATTTAAAATATTGTAATCCCTATCAGCTACATAATTCAAGTCAAATACTGGCTTCTTGTGTATTCAAGCTCACTTTGCTCTCTCTTCTCCAGCTGTCCTGTGTGTTGTGAACAGACATTATCATTAACTTGTAACAGAGGGGAAAGTGTTCCAAAAAGTCAATTACTTGCAGCATGACCAGTATTATTATTATATTAAGTAAGTTTTTATGTTCAGAACACATTTTTATATTCTTTTGTCGCACATATCTACCTAAGCTGAATTGGCTATTAAATGACTCGACTCAGGAATGTCAGCACAAAACCTGCTTTAACGGTGCGTCTGAGAAGATGAAAAATAAAATTAGTAGAAAAAAGAAATCAGTGGTTGATGACACTTTATTAGAGCAGTATGGGCAAATGCTGCTACACTGAATAAAGTTGAGAAACAGCCTGCGAAAGAAAACCTCCCATAAAACCTCTAAAGGACAACAGTCAGAGCCAAGTGATTAATTTGTAATTGATGTAATTTCTAATTCGAATCCACGTTTTTATAACTTTAATTGTCTCATTTGTCAGATTTACCTGACAGGCAGATACATGAATCTATCTGACGTTAGAACATTGAACATTCTACATATAAATGAAACAAAACTCTTATCTCGTAAACTCTCTAAGTAAAATCTTAAAATTCATATATTATTGCATTTAAAAACCTCACCCGCATTCCCTAGGATTAAACAAATGATGTCCTCTGTGAGTGTAATGTACATGTCCATCTAGCAGCATGAGCTATGGGAGTCTGGTGATGCACGAGGCTTCATGCAAGGCCGATGCAGTAACGCGGTGGAGTAAATGCTGAGCAGCTTGTTGTTGGAGGGATACAGGATGGTTGGTCGTGGACTAAATGGTCATGCAAGCTGCGAGTGACCATTTCCACCCACTTATCAATGAGGAATGAATGCTGCAATGTAGGGCTGGGAGTTTCTGGATGCACAGCAAGCCTACTACTCTTGGAGAAATGATGGACTTTTGAACCTGAGAAGATTTTACTGTAGAAGCTTCTCACACAGGTAAAGTTACAACTGATCCTTCCCCTCCTTGTTACCCCAAATAAACATTGACCACCAAACAACTGATTTTATTCCTTGTCTAAGGGATTTTCCTGTACTTTATATTTTAGTCCGATGCTTCTCACTTACTGTCTCTCTTTCCCAATCCCCATCTGGCAGGGCCTTAGACTCTGAGCCATAGT
Organism: Maccullochella peelii; assembly: GCA_002120245.1. NCBI lineage: Eukaryota > Metazoa > Chordata > Actinopteri > Centrarchiformes > Percichthyidae > Maccullochella > Maccullochella peelii. Next base: position 34,595 of record LKNJ01001933.1, read on the forward strand.
GTAGCGGAGAGTACACCCAGGTCCTGTCCTCTGGAGGCTGTTTTTACACACCCAACACAGCAGAGGGGGACAGAGGAAAGGCCCAGAAGCACAGAGACAAGCAGCAGGGGCAGGCAGGAGAAAGACACAGGAGATCACAGGAGAAGAAAAGACAAGACAGGAAATGAAAATTAGGGATGCATATAGGAAGAAATGTTGCTGAGAGACATTGGAAAGTGTGAATTTGACATGATAAGTGTAAAAATGTTAAAAGTGTTTAAAAGGATGCGTTAATCCTTTTGGCAGTTAGAAGACTTGAACACAGAGATGTAAATATTGGCAAATATTGGTACAGAGGAGTGCTGTAAATATGATGGCTCTTACTCATGTGTATTTGAATGATTTGTCTTAGTGTTTTGCCCCATTTGGACTAGCTCCTGGGAAGCAAAGTGAAGTGTACAGAGCGAGGGGTGAGTCGCTGCATCGGCCAAACAGGGAGGATGAGGACTGGGAAAGAGGAGGTGGGATTGGGAAGAAAGCCAGGATGCTAGGAGAGTCAGACACAGAAAGCATCCTCAGTCAAAGCAAAACACAACAACAGGATGTTTTGGTTTTTTCCTTTTCAACAAGCAAAAGCGCCCTTTACATAATGTCTCCAAAAGCTCCGGTAAGTTCTTGTTACTGAAGGTAGCAGCCCTTTAAGAGAGGGAAGCAGCTGCGGTATGTTGGTGATGACGGAGGTGGAGGTGGTGTGGGCTCTCACACGCATATATACACACACACAGCTCAGCACGTTGGACCTAACACACATACACACAGGTGCAAAGGGGGATGAGGCAGGCTGTAAGTGAGTGAGGAAACAAATGTAGATTTAACAGAAGATGAGCACAAGCGTAACAGACTGGCAAATAGGAAGTCTTTTGTGCTCCCACAAGTCATTGTCTTCACTATCGGGAGAGTAGGCATTGTCTTTTAGTTTTAACACAATAGTAAAGGACACCTGCAGTGAATAAATCACACAAATCGCGACAAGCTGCAGAAAAACTGTAAGCATACATTTGATTAAACCAACAGTAATGTACTCAGGACTAATCTAGCGCCAGGACAGCGACCACTTACAAGACTACTACCATCTAACTCACTTACTGGCCAACTGGACTGGCATTTCCTCCTCTGTCGTAGAGGAGAGACCACCCAGGTCCTCCCATCAGGAAACTGACAACAACAGGGCAGGGGGACAAACACACACAGAAAATGTAAGGTGGGACAGAGGAGAGAGGGAAAGTAAAATAACACCATGAAAGAAAGACGCGTGCTGAGGTGAAAATGGAAAAGATAGCTCTGTGTGTAACCCAGCAGAGATGCACTGGATGAGTCAGTGGTGACAGATAGATTCACAAGTCTGGCAGCCACTCTGTTTTCATCCCACACAACATGCTGCTATCTCACCACTTTCATTACGGCTCATGAGGACAATCACAGGACTGAGAAAAAGAAGAGAGAGAGGGGAGGGCGTGGAAAAGAGCGAGAACTGGAGAAGAAAGATTCAGGACTAGATGGAACAGGAGAAGGTGAGAATTATTTAAGAGTCGGGGTAAAATGGGCGAACCAACCGAGCAGAGGAGGAGCAGACAAAAGAAGAAAAACAATCAGATGTGGAGGAGGACAGAGAGTTGAAGGAGAGCAGAGCGAGAATCATGAAAAGTGAATGTGGAGACTGTTGATAGTGGCTGAATAATTTAGTCACGAGCCACTCTTAGGAACCTGTGAAGTGACCACACACACACACACACACACACACACACACACACACACACACACACACACACACACAGCTGACTCCCTCTGTGTCTTGAGCAATCGCTCCAGTCTCACAGCTAAATGATGCGCTGCGTTTTCCCCGAGGAGCTACATGATCACAAATGCTAACACAAACACATCCCCTGCCCCTTCCTTCTACACTTACAGTGTCATTTAAAGCTTTGCTCCCGCAGTTTGTCTAACAGAGGCCAGGATCATTTTGTTATGTATAAAAAGGTAATGCAAGTTTGCTGAGTGTTACAAGGACAGAAATCTGAAAAAGCAGGTTGAGCGGCCATGCAGAAACCTGATTTGTGTGGGATGTCAGAGGAAGTGATGATGATGATGATGGAGATAGCAGAAACAGACAAAGAGCACAATGGATGATCAGATGGCGAGCTGGCTGACTGAGCTGCTGAATGGCCAAAGAGATCCTTGCTGTTTACATGTACCTTAATGCATATACAAGATATGTGGAGCTTTTATACTTCAGTTTGGATCTTTGGGTTAACAGCCGCTGAGACAACTTCCTTTCACTTGGCCATTCCCTAGGAGCCACTTGTGACTGCACTTCCTGCAGTGTGTGTCTGTAATTACACTTCAGGACGTGCACAGTGTTTACTTCACCTCATGCAGCGCTACAGACCCCCTGCTGCTACATACAGAGAGCGTTTCTCCTCCTTTTGAAGCATGAACTGGGCATCAGTAAGAGCCGGTCAGATGAGAGGGCTGTTAAATAACTGAGGGAGCTCGTTGACTAACCTGTTGGCCATTAGGATTTCACATGCCACATTAGAGGGTGTTTGATTCCTGATAGGAGACACCCAGTAGGAATGCAGCCAGGTGGGAACATTTCTATCAGTAACTGTGATCACTGGCTCCTCTCTCCATCCTCCACCTGATACTCATACATTCATTTATAGCTGTGCTTTTGGGCAGATTTAGACCTGCCAACACAACACTGATGATAGCCAGTTGCTTTCCGTAGGACAAGACTGTAGACTGAACACAGACTGCGAAAGCTTCAGTTGTTATTCCCACAAAATGAGTGTGTCTGCGGCCTTGTTGACGATTGTATTAGACAGGACCTGCAAAGTGACGTTGGCATGCTATTATCACTCTGCAAACACTCCAAACCAGAGTGCGCACTGCAATACACTGTGTTTAAAGGAACAGTTCGATATTTCTTGCTGAGAGTTAGATGAGAAGATTGATACCACTCTCATGTCTGTACACTAAATATAAAGCTAGAGCCAGCAGGTGGTTAGCTTAGCTTAGCATAAAGACTGGAATGAATGTTGAAGTATTCCTTTAACTGAATGCACCACACACTGCAAACAATAACTGCACACGCTCTTCTTCCCATACCAGCCTGAGCCGCTACTTCCATGTGGTCCATGTGTCAACGCCTCTGTAGGAGAGCATCATATAGCTCAGTCCTTGACTTTATGATCAGAGATTGTTTATTACAAATATATCTCAAATTAGCCAATACACATTGATGCTGAATAAATGAGACGATTTGATGGCTAAATAAAAAAGTCAAACTCAAACAGATGAGAAGTGATGGGAGCTAGTCCTAGTCTGAGATGTGCTTACTTTCGTCTTAACAGGGAAAACATCTAAAAGAATCTTAAAATATTAATGTGTGTGTACATGTATGTGTGTGTGCGTGTGTATGTGGAGGGTATTACTTACAAAGTAGATATCTGTGATTGGCACGTCATCATCATCATCGACTGAAGCCTGGCTGGCGCACCCTGAGCCAGACACCTGACTGGTCCTGTCTGCCTCCACCACTACGTTGGGACTGGACGGGGCTTCCTTGGCTGCTCCAGGAGAAGAGGGAGCTGCTTCAGGTGCTGATGAAGATGCAGCGGCATCGGGAGCCTCTGCGCCAGCTACTTCCTGAATCTCACTGTGGGAAGGTGGAAATGGGATTGTTAGAGAGTCAGTGTAGTTTTCAAAGTCTGACACTGTGGGCCACTGTGGTTGTAATATTGCCATGGATTCAGTTACGCTGTGGGCTACAAACTTTTTTTTAGCCTATATTTGTTTACATTTTGGCATATTGGCACCATCAAAAGTATGCCGAATTAGCCATTAGCAGTTCCTGTTTACAATGTACCCCTGGGTGTACAGACAACTATCAGTGGATAGCTTTGACACTGAAGAAAACTTAAAAACATGATGATTCTCAGGCAAGTTCTGCAGTTATAAGGAGTGCTTTTTTCCCCCTGGATTTATGGGTGCTTATTCACCATGAACATCGGAGATAATGATATCCCTGGAAAGTGTAAGTCAACTGAATCTAAAATATGTGTATCATTTCGCCTAAAATAAATATTTTACATAACTTTTCAAATAATATTAGTATACAAGTCATTGTTACAAAGGCTCCATGTAGTTTAAGGACAAAATAAACAACCTGGTTACCCCCACACACACACACACACACATAGAGCAGTTGCCAATACAAAGAGCCATTGATTGGGTCACTTGCCATAAGCCACTTTCCTGCAGCAGGGCAGAGGAACAGGACCAAGCTATTAGAGAAAACTGGCTCAGGCTAAAATTCAGCAGCTGTGTGTGTGGGTGTTTAGCTGCTTAAGCTCTAAGATTTGCCAGCTGGCTGTGTGCTGCCACAATCCTATATTGTTCCTGGCCAGATCATCAACTATTAGGAAGGATTTAGGTGCATCCACAGTGCTTTCTCAGCTTCTGTGTTTGAGCTTAGCTCCACCAGAGGGGAAGTCCAGCAGCTGGCCACCGAGGCGAAAAAGCCAAGTTGGCATCTCCAAGCGAGAACTGATTGGCTGAATAAATGAGGGGAATAGGATGATGGTTGCCATGCAGGAAGGCTCTCTTTCACATCCATTTCTCATTCCATTTACTGTAGATATATCTTTACAAAACTGTACATATACTGTATATTTGTCTCTCTGTATCAGATTTCTCATCTTTCATTTGCTGCTTTTCTCTTTCTCTATATTTCTGTTTTTACTCATTTACACCTCTTCTGTTTTTCTCTCTCTCCCCCCAGTCCTTCCTCACACATTACTCTTTCTGCTCATCTTCTTTCATCTCTCTTTGTGTCTTCCAATCCGTCCTCCCATTTCCTTTTCTCCGCTCCATCTCCCTCTTCTCACACCCATCCAGCCAGTTCTCCAGCGGCAGGTGAGTTCGAGGCAGCTCGGAGGAGTCGGCTCAGTCAGATGGTTAATTCGGTCGCCTGTCGCTGTCTTAGCTGCTCTCACCAACACCCTCTCTCCTCCCCGCCAGCTCCTGCCAGACCCCCAAGGCCATATGTCTAGCCACTGCCTTCTCAGCATCAGACCTAAATTTTTCAGTTGGCTTCCCTCGGCAGTCACACCCTGATCCTCACTGACCTAACCCCAGTGTGAATGTGAGCCCCACTGTCATGTTCCCATCATTTATTTCATGCAAGTGTTTTTGTATGTGATGTTGATGCTGCCGTTTTATTTTTCTGATGCAGTTTCACTTTTCAAACAAAGCTAAAAATGCCAAACCAATGAACTCTAATTAATAACCAGGTTAATACGCAAAATGTCAGGTCATCCCAGCTTTATGGGAGTAGCTCCAGGCCTGCAGGCTGCCTGCCCCACTGCCCTACTTCTGCTGGCTGGTTCCCCCATGTCAGGGCTCCTTCGGCCCTGTGTCTGCCTCGCAGTGTCACCCCATATAAAAAAAAAAACACACACTGCTCATACACACAACAGAAATTTACATGCATGTGCGCACTTTCTCATAACCTGATTACTGTACAGTAGACGCCTTCTCCACACAGTGCCTGCGGCATTTATCTGTACATAACAAATGACCCCAGTCCTATAAACAATTGGGTCAAGCTGCTTTAAGTGTTTATTTGTGTGCCATGTTAGAAAATATGTGTGTGTGTGTGAGACAGGGGAGATGTGCTAATCTAACAGCTGGCTGAGCCCAGGAGAGACACTGGTGGCAGGTTATTTATAGTGCAGTGGCAAACTGAGTCATATTGATGATTGGGGTCATGAAGGACTCATTACAGCTCTACAGCTTATCTTTCCTGTATAGGGGTCACACGTATACTCAGAGCGTATGACAGGGCTGACTCTTTTTGTCATCGTTTACAGTGAAAAGGATACAGACATGTGTGTGTCATCATGGTTATATTTATGGTCTATTTGGTGTATATGGTATATACACCAAATTATAGAGAGTTGCTGTGTTTTAAAGTGTGCTAAACATGGCAACATGTTGCAAAACAGACAAAGAGACATATCATTTTCATTTGAATATATTTTTTTAGTTTTTGAAAATAATTTTTCTGTGCCAAAAATTCAAGTAACATTGGTCAGTTTGAATTTCTGTCATGTCATGAAAGAAATGATACCATTACTATTACCATCCTGATCCAAGGATCAATATCGATGCAGCAGAACCAGAGATTCTTTTTTACTTAATGCAGTCTTCCTCCTCGTCAAAACCTGGCTCCTACATTACCCATAATACAACTCCAGTCGAGTTGACAGTTCAGTCGGAGACTTGGGTGTGTTATGCTAGTGGCGGCTGATGTAGCATCGTGCTGCTAGTCTCAAGCAGAGACGAGGAGCGAGTTACAGAGGTCTGGTAAGCTCATTTCTTTCTAACTCCACACCCCCAGATTGTTTTCATTTTCAAATTTGTAGTCTTCAGCCCCAACTGATGACTTTGCACAGCTTCCACTGGAGCCACAAAAGGTGCTGTACAACTTTTTTCATATATGCAATAGTACGACAGGGGCTTCCTTGGCTGTAAACAGGATTTGATGTGTAAAATCGGCACACTTCCTCTTGAATTAATGATGTTATCAGGATGTCTCACAGTGGGTCCATTGACAGCGGCAGACTTCATGGTCTCTTGGTTTATGTTTGGGATATTTCATTCAGTTGAGTTTTATTTAAATTCATGGGTTACAGTTGTGAATCAGAACATGTCTCAGAAAAAAAAATATGGGTGCTGTTATAGCTTCATTGATTAAAACTGACATGTATTATAGAAATAACATTTGTGAATTTTATTGCTTTATTTTGTCAAATATTACCTTAAAAATCAATAGAAAATCAATAAATGTTTCCTTTGCTGACATAGCTTTGTTGACATAAAGTGACATTACTTTAACACTAACGAAGTGATCTACCTTATTTCATGACACCCTGATACTCATTTCAAACACGTGAAAGTGCATTAGATCTACAATAAGTGCATTTATCTCCCTTATGTCTTATTTGTTTCATTTATTAGGTTACATGATATGTTTTGATGCACTGCAGGATCTAGGAGTTATTTCGCATCACATTATTAATTCTGCCCAACATGGAGTGAGCCATTGTGTTGTTGGCGTACCTGGTTTCAGGTGAAGGCTGGGGAATGGAGATGGTGGGCTCACTGTCGTGTCTCTTCAACTCCACCTCCACCGTGATGGTCTGCTGATCCTCCTCACGCACACGCAGCTCCTCTTGGGTCCTGAACGCAAACACACACACATAAAATAACATGCAGGGAGGAAATGAAACATGTGTGAAAAACAAACACAGCCACATCTTAGCAACAGGAAGAATAAACACACTGACCAACAGGCTGACCTCACATTTTCTCTTCTATCCACCCACCACACCCAGAAATGTCTAATGCTGTGAAAACATAAAGCTAGGAACCCTCAAAACTTTGTAAAAACAGCTCAGTTAATCCTGCTTAAAAAAGGTTTATGAAGTGAAAGTAACATTCATGCTCCCGACTCACCTCCCGTCATGGCTGAGAGACTGGGTGTGCCTCCTGGAGACAGAGGACATAGTGTGTCAGTACAAGCTGTATATGACAACTGCAGCAGCTAGCTATCATGCAACATATTGGTGTGGCTTTTAAAATGTTCACATGAGTAACTACTGATGCCGTAATGTCAATGTTCCTTGTTTAAGTTGTAATTTAAGGATTTTATTCAGATTAACACAACAAAAGAATGATATACTATTGTGGAAACAAGACCTGTTAACACAAAATACTGCTACAACTTTTCACATAAAATTGAATAAACACAGAAAAAGGAAAGAAAATGTTTCATTTCAGCCGACAAATCTCTTTGTCAATATGTTGCATTTCATACTAAACAAATTAATATCAATTGCAATGTCAACTGTACTTTTTCGTATAGATAACATAACAGTGAACGCATTTATCTCTCTTGGCCATAATGATATGAAATAAATGTTACGCTATTTGGTAGTAATACTTGCAATGGATGACTCCAGTCTTTCAAAGTATGTGTATGTGTATGTGTGTGTGCATGCTTGGCACCTGTAGCGGGGGTGCTCCGCACTGTCAGAGGGGGACCTCTCTGGGATGGACAGAGAGGTGGTGGAAGAGAGAGTGGTGGCAATTGACGCTGTGGTGGCCTCTTCAAACGATGGAGGAGTACATGGAAGAAGATCAGGTCGCCCTGGAGGGGAGAGAGAGAGAGAGAGAGAGAGAGAGAGAGAGAGAGAGAGAGAGAGAGAGAGAGAGAGAGAGAATTATTTATCTTAGAGAGCTGGTACCTGTTAATATAATTATTTCACTTTTTATGAAGTGCTGTTCTGCTTGTGTAGCCTTTTGTTTCCCATGGCAACAGCTACAAGCCTGTTGTTTCAAATTCTGGTAAAATCTGCATCTGTGAGTGGCCTCTGTTCCTGTTATCCATGTCTGGTTATCTTGGGTTAAGTCACTGCATTGCAACTCTGTATACAGGTGTTATTTACCCTCATCCTCCAGCGTTGGGAAGCTGCGAGCTCCTCTCAGGTCGTAGATATTCTCGTCTCTCTCGGAGGGCAGCTGGCTGGCTGACCAGGCTGCACCGGGACCAGCACACTTAGGCACCGTCAACGACACACGACCCTTCTTGGATGGAGATGACTTCAGAGCTGCGGGACAATGCACATTCACTTATTAAATAATTAATTTGGGAATTTGGGAAAACATGGACGTGCGATACGTAAAAAAGACACCTTTTTTCCAGCAACCCCTTCTCTAGTGGATGTTTGTTGCATCTCATTTTGGTAAAAGTAGGAAATCCCTCGTTAGTGTATTGTTTCCTTTTCTCTTTTCTAAGAATGCAATTTCGTATTTTGTTGGAACCCTCTTATTTCTGTGTTCGGGATGGGTGGGAATGGGAAGTTCTGTGTTTAGAAATTAAATATATATTTTTGATTTATAGTCTGATGTTATATTTCAAAATAAAAATCACAAATCATAAAAAAATGGAGGAAAGGATCAGTCCACACAAATCACAACAAATTGAAACATCAGTGTATGAATTCAACCTCTTAATTAATGGCATTGTATTCCTTATTGGTTACATGCTTCACAGGGTCTTTAGATTGTGAGGAAACAATATAATAAAAAGTATTTAAATTGTGAGTTGAAGTAAAAACTAAAAGGCTTTAAAATGATTTTCCCTCCTGTCCCGTTACAGACAATTATTTCTTTGTGTCTGAAAATCCTTGGAAAGTGATGAAAAAGAAAAGTGCACAAGGATCAAATTGATATCTAACTCTCACATTACATGAAGCAGCACCTAATAAGGAAGTTAGCTACTGTATCTGATTTTCCTGTCAAGGCTCGGGAGTAAAAGAGACAAAAGCCGGGTCTGTGTGGGAAGAGCCCGTTTGACTATGTAAGGCAGTGAACTCACAGGAGCTCTTCTTGAAAACGGTGCTGCTCATGAACTTGAAGAACCTATCGGCGTAGAAGCCTGGCCGGTGGACTGATACAGTGTCCTGACGGAGAGACGGAGAGATTAATGAGGTAAACAGTGCATTAATAAAATGATCAAACCAACGCTTACAGTAGATTAAACTGTCTATTAGTCCCTGTTGTGTCCCATTTCAGTAATGCTGAAACCGCCAGACAGAACACATACAAAAAAAGACAAATGATAGACAGAAACACAGTGAGACAAGGCTACAGACACGTCTCTTCATTATTTATATTTCTGCAGACTGACAGATGACACTTGGTGTTTGGTTTGGACTGACAGAGGGAAGGAGGGACGGAGGAGACTGAGGAAGTGAAGGGACAGCAGCTCGCTTATTATTAGCTTTTTTGCATCAGCATCACTGGACTTCACTATGAGTAACATCGTGCATTGGGAATTCACTTAACTGAGGCAACTGTATGTGACAAAGAGAGTGAGGAGCAACAGTGACGCACAGGAGGCTGTCACGGGGTTGCTTGGAGTGAGTAAGGAGAAGGTGGGGGGGGAGACTGATAGGACTGATTCTATCTTGAGAACAATCTGGTGATGATGTAAAGTGTAAACTCCAGTAAAATGAAATATCAGTATCCTGGAATTGCTGAAAATAAATGAGAATAAGAGAGTGAACGTGTTGGAATTCATTTTCTTATCCTATCATTCTGAAATGCTTTGCAACCTTGCTACATTTATGCAACAAAGACTGTGTCCCTTAAATAGAGAAATCAGACCTGGCAGCACACAATATAAACTGCTGTATGTAGGCTGGTATGAGCTGCTAATCTTCATGGCCCAGGTTTTGTTTTGTTTATTGAAGTATACTAAAAATGAATGTGGTCATGTCATTTTTCAAATTGTACAAAGGGATTGTTTCAGAAACCAAAGACACATACAGTCATTCATATAAACATAAAAGTGCACACTTTTAATTTACATAAAATAGTAAAATGTATGTGTTGTTTTTCCATGTCATCAGGAGACTGTGCAACCAATTCAGGTTCACACAACACTGTGTGTCTCTCTGTTACTCACAATAAAGGCTGACTGTTCATAAAGGTGATTTAATACAGGCAAAACTCAGTAATGACTAGTCTTCATGGCACTGACAGAAAACAATGAGAATGAACTTATATGGAGTATGCAGTTATATTAAAATATTAGCTCAATAAAAGACAACTGTGGCCGGTGATAGGCATATAATTCACATTTGAGTAATCCGTAGCTCTGCTTAAAGCTGACTTCTAATAAGCTTCAAAACACAAACACACCCACGGATATTAATGTGTCTAAGAAGACCTGCTTGCTGTTTTTCAATAACTGCGTGAAGTACAGGGAGGGCAGAGCTACGGGGTCAGGAGGATATTAAACAGTTATATTCACAGTTTTAGCCATACAGGTTGAAAGAAAGAGAAATGCACAGATAAGGGAAGAGACAAGCTGACAGAAAACACACACAGACAGACAGGCTGTTCTTCAAAACAATGACGTTTGCCAAATGTGAAGCTAATAAAAGTCCTCACAGATCTGAAAACAAAGAAAGCTTGAGGCTATCCTTTATAGGTTCTGGTACACGCTAAATGTAACCGTTCTAAGAGAAGGCCAGACTGTATGTAAACAAAACGAGTCATGTGTCTGAATAATGTGATAATACAACATAAGATGAAGAGTGAAGACAAACAATTTTATAGGTTTGTTACCTGATCAGAAAAGAGTCAGTGTGTTTAGTGTATGTGCTCCTGTGTGTGTGTATACACTGGCTGTGTCTCTGTGTAAAAAGCTTTTAAAACCTCACCCCGTCATGAACCAAAGCCTTCCACGTGTGCTCCAGTTTCTTGATTAGCCTGCAAAACAAAGAGAAGCACAGTTTAACACAGTGATGTTAAACATGTCTTATATATTAGTGTCATAGGCAAATGACTATAAGCAACACGCCTGATGTGCTGTCTGAAGTGATTAAGCTGTTTCAGTGTATGAGTAAACAGTATGTACGTATAGCATTTGACTTCCATCTCCAGCCTGTGTCACGCTGTAAGATATGTAGCTGATGACCTGTGGTGACTGCATGTAATCGCATGACTACTGTGATGATCACCTGTAGGACTGCAGGATGTCGATGATTCCGATGTAGAGAAGAAGTCGCTCCCCTTTTCCATTCACAGCTGGAATACCGCCCATCCTAAAAGGAAAAGCAAAATACAACTGAAATGAAAAGCATGTGTGAATGAGTGCACTTGGATGCTATTAATGTATAGTCAACACTTCCTGCAGGCAACTCACAGTAAGAGAACAGATTGAGGCTTTTATTCTGAAGCAGCTACAGGAAGTTTTTGGACGTTTCAAAGCATTATTTTGAATCACAAAATCCTATTATTAAATTTTTTAAACATTTTTTTATCTCAAGCTAAGTACCATCGATATATATCAAAAGGTTGATGTAAGTCCCAGTTAGATGGCTAGATTTAAAGCCAGTAGTGCTCTTGGTTTAAATGACTCCAGATGGGAACTACAGCTTTACAAAGTGGGATGTTATTATCTGCTCTGGTTCATCTTTCTCCACCACCTCCAGCACCTCATGTCAAGCAAACATCACATACACGGTCCTACAGAGGTCAATCCTTGATCCATTCCATTTGTCTTTGTAGGTGCTCACCTTCGATGAAATAACCCATAATCCCCTAACCACAGTGTTTCACTGCACTGTGAAGGTGCTGGTCCTCAACTACTGAATTTTCTAAACTTCAGACAAAAAAAACTGCTGCAACTGAGATGTTGTTTCTATCAGCAATCTAACTTGTGAGAATATAATGATCTAATTATTTGTAGTCATTCAGTCTACGTTCATTAATTCATGCTGTCTAATCTCGCTTAGACTAAAGCAACTCCTGCCACACTCAAAAGCCTAACGTCTTAATTTTATAGTGAGCAGGTTTTGACCTCTAGCCGTACTGCCAACCTTTTAATCCGCACTGATCCTACACACAGCTTGAGATCTTCTGGCACGACGACCTTACTGACTGTTCTCAAATTTTAACTCAAGTTTCACTTGAAAGTTGAGCAACCTGTTTCAGTGTCACCTTGTAAATCTCCTCTCAAGTTGTTTTATAAGCTTGTTTTTTAAATAGTTTGGGAAATATTGTATGCGAGTTGCAGTTTAAATCTAAGCACTAAAAACAGCTGAAGTGTCAGTTGAAGCAATAAAAGGGTTTGAAGTGTATGTAAAGATGTGGAAATTGTTTAACAGGAAGAGTTTGAAGAAGCTTTTTTGAGAAACGTTGAAGAGATGAAGAGGGAGAGTGTAAGCACTGAAAGCAGAACAGAAGAGTAATGGATGAAAGCAATTGAATAAGTGCTAATAAATAAGAGTTTAATATTGTTAATTTATATTCCACTTTATTTATTATTATTATTGATATGGTATGAAAGTGCCAGTCTGAGACATGCACGCTCCCTTTTTTTAGTGCCAGCAGAGAGTCACATTTATCACCCAGCCCCTCTCCCGACAGCCTCTCGTTTCTCTGGCTAAACTCACGTGTCGTCAGTATCAATGGACCCCCCGCAGGCGGCTCCTCCCTGGATGGACTCCATGGCTGTGGAGTACAGGGCCTTCTGCTGGGCCACGGGCCTCTTTTCATCGCTGCCGCCCTGGGAGCCCTCCATCTGCCTCTCCCTCTCCGCCTGGTCCATGTTGTGAACCCCGAGCAGCAGACTGTAGTCCATGATCTTAAAGCTTTCCAGCACCTGAGCAAAGGGCGCACGCAGATAGGTGTTAAGTGTGCAGTGATTGACAGACACATGACGAATAAATCTGGGTGAAAGCTTTTATCCAGAGTGCATAACAGTGTCAGCGCCAGAGGGTACGAGAGCCATAACTCTGGGGATGTTAATTCTCTACAGAAGACACTGAGCTATACACAGTGATGCACAAGCATTAATAAGCAATGTATAAGATAGCCAGTGTATGCACATATACTCCTTCCCATGAGCATGCACTATAAAAGTAAACGTGAGGTGGTGATTTACAAGACAGGACCAGACACCTTGTTAAACCTCTTGCTCGTAACAAAGCTCTAATTTACAGTGAGGGATGCCAAACACTCTCCTAAGTAGTTTTTTCATTCTCTGCCTATTTCACTCCCACCTCCCTCCATCCATCCACCCTGTATTATTAATCAGGGCACCATGAGTATCCTGGTTTTTCCAACTCTTATCCATTTCCTTTTGTGGACTTTCTGTTCTATGTGTCTTTATCCACCTCTTTCCCTTTGAGACGCTGCATTATGGCATCACTTTGTCCTTCATTCTACCCTCCCTCTAATCCTTCCCTCTAACAATTACTACATCTCTCTCTCTGGGGACTCTTGATCAGGGTGTTATATGGATCCTCCTTCAGAATCAGTAAACCACCCTCGCCACCTCGTCCTCCCTCCTTCCTGCCATCTCTCTCACCTTCTGTTTTATCTCAACATAAAACAGCAGTGGAGCAAGTGCTTCTTTACACAGCAGCTGGAATCTTCCCTCCATATGACTCACCAGGCAGTCTCTCTGGAGGGTCTTGACCAGGGCGTTATAAGTGTCCTGGTCCAGCAACAGTCCGTCCTGAAGGTCTTGCATGAAGTCCAGGTCTTTGAAAGTGGGCCTGGCCTTCTCCCTTTCCTTTTTGGATGCTCGCCTCTTGTAGGTGGAGCCCTTCAGGTCGTATTTGAGGTGCATGCGAACCACGCGGGGAAGGACGTTGTTCATCACCACCACGCGGATGTTCTTCCCGCCCGACTGGACACAGTAGAGGCCGAAAAACTTGGGCAGCAAAGTGCGAGGGTTCTGATTCAAGTTCTGGAGAGAGCATGAGAGAGGGATAAAGGCTGGCACTTTAATGTAAAATAAGAGCGAAGAGAAATCAAGATTTTTCTCACAGTGCTATGAAACATGGTTCAAAGTGTGATTACATTGCTGTCTAATCTGGGTACAATGCAGCCGCAGTGCATCTAACTAGAATTAAACAGGGACTCCAGGGAAAGTAGCGGAGACTTAGTTCAACAACCCAATTTTAAACCCGATTTTAAAAAACTAGTTTAAAATTTGATTGAAATTAGTATGAAACCAATAACCTTTCATAAGCCACCAGAACGTTCTCTTAGTAGTGAAACAACACACTACATACATGTAGTGCAATTAAAAACAATTCAAGCTGAAACAACTAATCAATTAATCGATTTTGGTAAGTGATTAATCGTTTAGTAATTTCTTCTAACAAAACGCCAAACATTCTCTGGTTCCAGCTCCTCAATTGAAAGGGTTTTGATGCTTTTCTTTGTCTTGTGTGTTAGTAAGCTGAATATTTTTGGGAGTTAGAAAAAAAAGCTATCTGAAGACGTCACCTTGGATTTTAGGTAATTGTGAGACATTTTTACCTATTTTCTGACATTTTATTGACCAAATGAATAACTGGTTATTAGAGAAAATAACTGGCTGATTATTCATTGATGAAAATAATTGTACAGCACTACAACAGACCTCAAAAGACAGAAATTTAGATTATTAACTCAGAACCATGTTAATGTAGTATGAAGTACAAACAATATATACAATGGCAAGACAATGACACTTTGTAGAAATGAAGTGCAAGAGAAATGACTAGAAGGAGAAACACTGTTTAAGAAGGCACCTAATTTACATAAAATGCTCTGCTTATTTAAATGCAATAACAAAACGAACTATTTTCCTTAGTAACAAGTACTTTTCTCCATGTTCTACATGATTCTGCCTTTACTCAAAAAGACCCTCCCTTCAATCAACAATCTGTGCAGAATATTTCAGTAGTCAATCCAAACAAATGAGGTTAGTTGGCCTGGGTGCTCAGTTAAAAACTTGCTTTGACCTTCAGACCTGGGCCAGCTTAGTCCCATTAGAGAAATGAGAAGGAAGAGAGAGAGCGCCGTGGTCCATATAGTGATAACACACAGCATCCGGGAGTAGCAATGACTTCAAGAGGAGAAAGAAAGAGGAACAGACAGAGGAGAGATGAGCGTGGAAGTGTTAAAAGGCTGAGCACTCGAATGACCTTCAGATGAGAGAAACTGGTAGAGAGAGCAGCAAAATGAGAGAGATTGCAGAGAGAAAGAGCATCCTCTGCCCTCAGCCACACACGACCCTTCTGTCAATGTTAAGAGGGCAGAGCAGTGACGAGCCAACAACACAGACACGTGAGGGAGAGGAGAGGGATGGAGGGCAAATACAAGCATGAAAGAGAGGCTGGAGAAAAGAGTGGATTAAAACACAGGGCAGAGCGAGAGATAAAGGAAAATAAATTACAATGACAGTGTCACAGCAGCAGGGAGAGTGATAAGACACTAAAACGCGAGAGAGTACGGAAAGACTAGGCATATAATAGAAGAGGAAGGGAGAGAAGTGGCAGCAGTGGAGTCGGTTACATCACTGTGATCTGTATGCTGCCCAGAGCCAGACTCCTCAGCCAGCCCACTACCATCAGCCAGTCAGCTGTGGAAGACATGCAGAGCTCCCCCAATGACTGCCTGCATGTTGTCTGTTATGTTATGCTACAAATACAGATGAGCTTGTACGACTGAAACTATACTATGCTGTTACACGTACAGTGCTTTGCAGTTTTTTGTTTTGTTCTTCACACCTTTAGGTTGATGTTTCTAGGAGTCTATAAAGTTGTATCCATTTACATTAGGTTTTGTGTGGTTTTTACACTGCATTAACACATGGGTTTGATTTGCCTGTCTATTCTGTCTCTTTTCTTCGGCCCACATGCTCTGGCTTTGGGCTACAGCCACCCTACATGAGCCTGAATTTCTCTACCTTCATTAAACCTCTTTCTTGGACCAATTAAACCTGCAAAAATGCTTCAGAGCACAAGCAAAAAAAACTATGGAAAAGGTCACAGCAAATGTGCTGAGCCTTTAACGTCCCTAAATGATTAAATTAATTCTTGCAGTGGTCTTTGGCCACGGCTGTCGGCACATAAATAAACACAAGGCTGTAGGCCGTGAACCTTAAAGAGGCTAGAATAGTAGCACGGACATAAATGGAGCTGTTGTTGGTCGAGTTCAGTCAGAATGAGCCTGCAGACTGTGGAGTGGGTGGGAGGGGGTACTGAAACACACCAGCCAGTCTCTTATGAAACAGCATGGCCTGAGGTTTCAGTCGGAGATCATGGAGCTGTTATGTCTGCTTTATATGAAAAGGATGTCACGCTTGGAGGAGAGATTTCCAGGGTCTTACATAAAACTGAGATCTAAAAATGAGACTCAAAGTAAGAACAACAGGGAGGTCTGCATTCAAATGAAAGTGTGAGTGATGCATGTGCGCAGTGGCCTGTTCACACCGAGATACACAGGTTTCTCCACCTTTTGTAGGGTACGAATCTGTGTCTTCACTATACAGTATGTGCCTTGATAACTAGATAGCATCAAGACAGGCTTATTGTTTTGTTTGCCCATGTATATGTGTACGGATGAGCAATATTTATTCACCATGCATTTCCCTGCATGTCTGCATGTGTGATGCCCCATGTACCATGAAGAGAAAAAGGGGGAAACTACTGAACCCGAAAGCAGCTGAAATGCAGTGGCACCTTATTTGATTACCCATTTTGTTTACATCCGACACTCTGACAGAGTTTTTTCACACACACACACACACACACACACACACACACTTGAATGCTTACCATGTAGTATCCAGGCAGCAGTTTCTGTAAGAATTCAGCCTCCTTGTGCATCACGGTCTTGATGATGAACTCGTCGTCCCTTGTAAGATAGAAGACTGAGCCACTTGCTCCAGGATTGGACAGCTCAATCAGAGGCTCATTACATAGGGAGTACTGCAGGTACACACACACACAGACACACAGAGGAGAAGGGAAATAATGATCAAACCCCTTAAACAAATTGACAGTTAGAAAAAATGATCTGATCTGATTTTGGATTAGCCTACATTCTTTAAGCACAACAAGTATACAGAAGCCAATATTCTGGTATTAACCAAAACACTAACAAAAACTCTGACAGCTTTATACTGGAGGGAGAAGAGTCATGATTAATGCGGCTCCCCATCATAGAAAGTAAACCAGAATATAAATCAAACAAACAGCTTAATCCAAGTACGGTATTATGTAGAATAACGTCAAACATCAATTAGATTATGTTAATCAATGTAAATATAGCCAGTGATAGAAGACTTCTCACAACACATTAAAGGAGTACTTCATCGATCAAAAACACTGGTGATCAAATACAAACAGCAGCATGTTGAGACACATATCATACTATGAATTAGCGCCCAAGGTCAATAAAATAAATCTAACACACACAAGCACAATCATCATGTAGGGACATGCAGACATGCACATAAATACACATTATGGCAGAATTATGAGAAGAAATGATGGTATGAAGCAGATAAAGATTGTGAGTGAGAGAGAAACAAAAAGTAATTAATATAGATTAGACGCATTTAGATGTCAAATAACGACTGCTTTTAAATTCTAGCTTTGTTAATACACATATCAGACTCCTGCTCATGTGATGATTAGCTCAGCTTATTAGCCCATTCACTCCCTTTCTCTGCTTAAAAGCAAGTAATGGCAGACATCATTTTTGAAAAAGGTGAAACTGCCCCCACCTCCCTTTGCTAATGACTCACGTTTATGACATTTAATTTCATACCTTTTTTTCCACATCAAAACACAACTGAACAGGGTTTGAGGAAAAATGTTCAAATGGTATGGCTGACTGGGAATGGTAACATGCACACAGTGGCACGTAAAAGGACAGGAAAGTCTTTGGGTTGGGAAATATAAGGCATGAATATGCAATTAAAATTGCAATTATATGCAATTCAAATTTGATCTGTTAGCACCAAAGTCCTGTAGCTGGTTGTTATTGTACTGCAGTGTGCTAAACCAATGTCGCCACCTGTTTGCCTCTCTTCATAGAGGTCTCGGTTTGTGCTGCAAATGACTTTGTCCTGGAACAAGGCTTCGCAAAGCAGACGATTCCTCTATTTTTTTAAATCACATAAGCATCACTTATCTCCAGAGCTGTTGGTCAAATAACTGATTAGTCGACTCGACTGACAGAAAATTAATCTGCACCTATTTTGATAATGACACTATCATATCAGGTCTTTTGACAACAGCCCAAACCTGGTCACAGCTTCGACTGGGAAGGGGCCAAAGTTATCAACTGACCTACGTTCAAGCCTTAGGTCACATCTATTTGCTGAATGGGTTTTGGATTTGACTTATTTTTTGCTTTTGTGCTCTTACAGGGCCATGTTCTAGTCTTCTTACTTTTTGTGCTTGGCAGTAGTAATGTTTCACCCAAAGCAGTGTACAAGCTAAACATGTTAC
The DNA here is from genome assembly GCA_002120245.1 of Maccullochella peelii. Lineage (NCBI taxonomy): Eukaryota > Metazoa > Chordata > Actinopteri > Centrarchiformes > Percichthyidae > Maccullochella > Maccullochella peelii. Next base: position 53,515 of record LKNJ01001933.1, read on the forward strand.
ACATAAATGAATAAATGACAACATAGTGCCTAGATGCTCCTCCCAAACACCTCATTAAGACCTCTATGGAAAACTCTTTTAAAAGGTGGACAAATCTGTTATGGAAAGGTGTGGAAAAACTCCAGGAACATTAGCTACTCTACTACTATGAAAGAAATCTGATATTTAATTGACTATATTGGGATATTATTTTTTAATTTTCTACCTCCACAAGGGGTCTAGATTTACAGTGGGGCAAAAAAGTATTTAGTCAGCCACCAATTGTGCAAGTTCTCCCACTTAAAAAGATGAGGGAGGCCTGTAATTTTCATCATAGGTACACTTCAACTATGAGAGACAGAATGGGGGGAAAGAATCCAGGAAATCACATTGTAGGATTTTTAATGAATTAATTGGTAAATTCCTTGGTAAAATAAGTATTTGGTCACCTACAAACAAGCAAGATTTCTGGCTCTCACAGACCTGTAACTTCTTCTTTAAGAGGCTCCTCTGTCCTCCACTCGTTACCTGTATTAATGGCACC